>PVPY01000671.1:0-123114 GCA_002982035.1 Fusarium algeriense
CGGTGAGCCACCGTCGGATAAGCTGTCGAATTGCATCAGGAGGCTGATTAGTGCCGAAACTCACGCCACGAATTGGCATGGAGGCTTTCAGATGAACGAGACTTTTAGTAGAGGTTTCTGCGATTTCCATCTTGTAGAATATTTTGAAGAGGTTGGTTTACCCCATAATGGTCTTGATTTGACATTTAAATTTAAGCGTTTAACTGTGTAACGCTTCGTCATAGTGACTCATAGATCCCACCTGCCAAGAGCCAGCCACTTAGCGGCCCAATTCATTCTCCGAGTCACCCTAAAGTTCTTATAATACTGGTAAACAGATAGGGACATAATTCGTAATTACATCCGTATTATCCGTCCCATTTTCAGTAAAAGAGGAGACCCCTGTTAAATCTCTAGTGAGTAATTGTAATTTAATCGGTTATGATGCCTTTGAGGTTATTTCAATACCTCTAGTTGCGGCGGATTATATTTATGAGGTAAATCACGTTGACGGGAAGAAATGCATCTATAACGCGATTTTTATTACCTATGCACAGGAAAGTGGGCAAGGAAGAGGGGTCGGTCAGGGAAGGAAGAGGATAGTAACGATCTGAAAACACAGCAAAAACTACAAAGTGATATCAACCACGTCTGGAGAGGCTCCTGTTCAGACTGCCTAGGCTTCAGTCAGGCAGAGATATGACCTTTCAAGAAAAGAAGCTATCTCGAGGCGATATCAGGTAATAAAGTAAGGAAGGCACTAACCCGGCATCAAACTTGGTACGGCTGTAAAGTGTGTGATGTAGCTATTTGTCACAATCAGAACTGCCGGGACTTCTGGCACCATATAAAATTAGTGTGTTTATAAGTACCTTTCGCTTCGTTCATTTTGATTGGTCGAACACACTTGTCGTGACCTCATTGCAGTCTTGTGCCACTCAAACCTCCTCAATCGCTGACTTGCCCCTATCGTTTATCTCGCTTCCTCCAGACGTACCTATAGAAATACCATCCATTTTCTCTCCTGGCGGTGGAGGGCGTTTCTTTAGTCTTAGAAAATTCCACAAGGATGCCCAATATCTCTGGCGCGGGTTAGTCAACGTAGTCCGTATACGCCTGCAAGGCTTATCCCTGACTCTCCTCTTCCATTTCCTTTTCAAGTCTCGTAGAGTGTTAATGATAGAGCCAAAGAAAATAGATATAATAAAGATCGCGACGAAAAGAATTATGCAGAGGCCGATGAACCAGCCCAAGCCCATGCGTTGCTGGATGACGTATTGATCTTCGGGAACAGCGAATATGGCCTTCCCATCCCATCAGTGAAACATCTTCAATGCGACGATGATTCCTCTTACCGCTGTTAAGCCAATAGGAAGACATCCGATAGTGATGTAGGTGAGCTTTTGAATCGTGTTGTTCTACTTGTATGACTCGCGACTATCTCTGAGTGTAAGGACGGTGGATAACTATGACCGTCGTTAGTTATACGAGGAGGAATTGCACCAAATGTTGTAACTCACTGCGTTAGAGTATCGGCTGGCCAGGTCGACCTTTCTTTCGAGCTTGTCCTGAACCGCCACAAGCTGAGCCAGGCTCCTTTCGAGAGTCTCCTGATGCTGGACGTAAATCCTCTCTAAATCCTCACTTCGTTTCCCCGGACCCTGTGTCACATTGTCCTCTCAACATGCTGTAACTTTGATAAGATATACTGGGCAACTTACATCCTCAATTTCTTTGTCTAACTTAACCTTAGCATGCTCAATCTCCTTGACGGACATAGCCATTGTGTTGCTCAACTTGTTCAGCGCTTCGAGGCTCCACATTGTCACCTGCAGACGAGCCACCGAGTCCTGGTCATGAGGAGGGACGGCATCGGTGAGGTAAGTAGTCTACGTTTATGTAAATTAGCCACTTGAACCTAGTAAAAAATGAGAGACTTACATTGAAATTATCGAACTTGAACTTGTCAACAAACATTTCCACGGCCTCGTCGTACTGGAACGCAACTCCTTCACAGATGCGAGCCAGGATAAGGGAAAAGACGAGAAACCTTCCCGTCTGCGGCTGGTGGATAAAGGCATCCCATATGTTACGCACAGTGCACTCCAAAGTCTTGCGTTCATCATCAGAAATTATATCTGTCACCACGGTGCACTGGCTAAAATCACCAAATGTATTGGTAGAAATACCAATGGACGATACCTTGAGGCACATGATCGGTGGCTCAGCATTTCGAACCTCTCCTCTGTTGAGATCTTGAAAAGCCTCGAGTAGTTCATCAGGGAGACAGATTTTTTCGTCTGTTATGAATCCCTGTGTATCCCAAATTGGATTTTCAGCGTTAGAAGAGAGTAGCTTTGTGGAATGTTGCAAAGCCCAGCTCCAAGGGTGTTATGCACCTTGACAGTCTCTTTCTTGCGGAGAAAGAATTTGGAGACGCGCATGGTGTGATTCTCGAAACAGTCTTTCATCCTGCGGTGCAGCACATAGGTGAGGAGCCTCAAGAGGTCAGCTGGGAGCCTCTTACAGGTGGGAGCAACTCTACACAATAACTCAATCAGCCTCGACTTGTCTCCCCGATTACGTAACGATTTACATGATGCGATGGCGGACCCCTTGGTCAACGAGCTTCAAATTGTCAGCTGCAAAATCAGAGTAGTACTTCTCATGAACACTCACACTGTCGATAAATTTCCTGATATTATCGACCTTTTCCGTCTCGGCATTTTGCGCCGTAGGGTCAGAACCCTTGATGTCCACAACGTGCAATAAATTCATCACCTCCTCCTCTTTCTTTGTGAGGTTATCACTGCGTATCTCCGTAGTCTCGGGCTTTATATCCTTCCCCTCCTTCTTCAATGCTTTCTGGATTGTCGCAGGGACCCGGACTTTGCCAAGACGTGATTTCTTGTACAGATATGGCGTATCATCCAACGAGCGAAAGAACTCTTTCGGATGATGCCGCTGCGGTGGTTTGAAGATAAGGTAATCTATAGGCGCGGGGTTGTCCATTTTCTGGGCATATCGCTCCAGCATGTCGCTTTGGCGAGCAAGCAGGTCCTCGACGGTAATGGGCTTTTCCTCATCTGTTGATTTATCATCAGCGTCAGCACCCGGATGCATCTGGTCTATGAGTTTCCAGACATCCAAAATTGTCGAGCCAAGCACGGCGGTTGCTTCCGATCGGAGAAATCCCCGACGAGCAGCTGAACTTGTTCGCTCCCAAGATGGTACTAGTGTGCCTTCAGTCGTAAGAAACGGGCAAAACTTTCTCCTGTATTTTTCAATATCCTCCTCTATTTCCTGCTTCAGAGTCTGACCATTGGTGTTAGTCGGTTTGGCCGCCGCAACCAGCATGCGGCTGTGATGACAGAGGGCATGGATCTCCCATGGACTACCGGTGTCAACTCCCTTTTCCGGCTGCGGTAGACATGGCTTAATGACTGTTGTGAATTCGCGGTTCTCTATACGTTTCGTCATGCAGTCTGCGATGAATTTGGCATCTTCTTTAGCGTCATTCGAATCTGACCACATCTCCTTCGCTAGGAATGCCAATCTGTCCACAATCTCATCGTCTACTCGATACGGCTTGCCTGACGCAATCCGTCTAGCAATGGCCGTGCTGTCCTTCAGCCTCAACTCCTTTGTCTTCTCTTTGTCATCTTTCCAAGATTCAGGGATGAGAGTGCCTCTGCCACTGCCACTGCCACACTCTCTCTCTTTCAGATACACGACCGACTCGTGATGAAGCCACTTCAGTAAAGCGCCTTTCTCTTTCAAGAGCGAGCCTGAATTCCTATCAGAGCCGAGTGGGTTGTGTCTTCTGGAAGGCAATCGATCCCTTGAACCAAGAAGGCCCAGCTGCCAGATCTTGCCTCCCTCCCCCATCTCTTTCTCCCAAGCCCACTTGGCCTTGGGGTAGTGCTTAAAAACGTAGCACAACGTTATCATCACGTAATAATAGTTAGACTCGTCTGGAATGCCGGACTCTGGCAACAGTATAGGTGGTTTCTCAGTCTCACGCCTAGATTCCAGATATGTTCTGACAAGGTACGCTATGATGTTGCCAATGGCATGTCGAATGCGTCGAATTGTGGTGACTTGAGCGGCCAACCCTTTGTCATCTGCTGTCGTGAGTTCATCCCAGTCGTGCTCCGGCGATGAACCTAAGCTGTCGTTGAATTCACGTGTCTCTGGGATAGGAGATGGCTCTGACTTGTTCTTTTTGATGTATTGTGACAAGAACTCGTCAACCTTGATTAGGAATCTCACTTTCCAACTATAGAAGGAAAAGAAAAAAAGTTAGGCTAGCTCTTGCACAAGGAAATCATCTACAAAGCTGAACAGGGCACTCACAACAAAGATTTCAAGTCAACATCCGCTTTGAGGAACAGATTGCTTACAAGTGCCTATGGTTGTACTGCCCACTCAGTGGGAGGTAAACACTTTTCTGGTACAAGGTCGACTTGCAAGATCTTCTCTAGGCATCTGCCCACGAGATCGGCCTCACCGAGTGCAGAGACGCTCTTAAGTTTTTCTTGTCGGTGTAGAAATATTGACTGCCACATCGAAGCTGTAGCAACTGGGCTATGGGATTTGATCGAGAGAAACTTTGAGATCTCATCCGTTGTCAAATATTGAGGATTCGGGTGGCTATTGGTGCTCACGAGCACATATAACCTAAAGACAGCGACGAATACATGGGACTTATTACCGCCCGATTTTCTGTTTGTGATACCCGGTTTCAGAGGGTTTTTAGTTGTGTACACGTTCAATTTCTGATTTGAGTGTTTCCAGTAATGGTCTTTTTTCTTGCGAAGCTCTTTCAGTCGTAAATCAGTACGATACCCTGTGTGAAGGTTGTACTCAGAGACGCTGGCTTGCCAGAAGACCTCGGAACCAGCCTCTGTTCCAATCGTTTTTAAAGGTCCCTTGATGGAGAAAGTGCATTCGTCGTCCGATAGGTCATTGTCCTCGAACATATTTTCGCTGGAACCTCGAAACGTTTGGAACTGCAACGGAGGTTCTAGTTCCAGTTGAAGCTCAGTTTCATCTGGGACCTTGTGACAGACCTTTGCGTCTGCCCTGCATTCATAGTCGAGCCGCAGGACCTGGTATAATGTACCATTCCTGATGAACGACAATGTGGAACAGGTCCCTACTTCATCCTGGCTTTTACTGCTAGATGCATCCGTACCATCTGTGGTGGGAGGGTTGGTTGGGTGCTTTACGCAAAGGGTGTATTGATTGAAAGGCCATCGGTAGTTGAAAGATCCACGGTCGATCATGTCCCCGAGACATAAAGTTGGGCACTGATAAAAATAGACCGTGAGAACTTCTACTTCCATCAAGATGATCGATAAGTGTGATGAGAACTCACCTTTAACGCCGTAATGTCCTTACTCCAAGGTACCTTTAGCCCGAAGGTCGCTATAGCTCCATGTTCCCGCTGTGCCCTAGCCAGAGTACTGTAGAGCGAGTAATCAAAACCGCCACGAGCAAAGATGATTCCATGTTCCTTGGACGGCGCCGTCATCTGCAGCAGCTCGCCGCCATGGTTGCAGGAAGCTGCGTATCCTTTGTGGCCAATGTCAAATGAGCAGACTGAATAATCGGAGAATTCGGAGTAGCTGACGTATGTTCGGGCTTTTGAGAGGTTAGAAAGCTATAATAGACGCCTTGTGAGAGAGGATGCGTGACATACTGAAGGTTCTATGACGGAGCCACTCAAAGCGGTCCTCCTCTGCGTCATTTGACAAGGTCATTGCAAACGGTAGTAGGCGTTAAAGGCACTGACTCCCAAGAGAATCTTGTTCCTTAAGTATAAAGAATCGTCAATAGATTTTTCGAGCCACGGCTATGAACAGATTAACAGAAAAGAGCCAGAATGAGTTGGGAGGTAGGTATCAAGAGCCATGTGCGGGATGCTTGACCGCCTCCCAGACGTAGCACCAGATAACTTCTAATAACCTCTTTTTGTCCTTGCCTTGAGCCGCATGTTTTCAGCCGCATGTTCTCTCCAGCTGGGCCCCATATAGATGTTGCAGTCTGGCGTAAGCCGCCACACCTGAGCTATTTGTTGGCATTGACCAGTCAGGCACGTTTGTACGTACGATGAAGTTACGGAATGTAATGTCCAGGTGAGATTCTGGCAACCCTTCCTTCAGCCGTCCAATTAAAGGCATGGCGAACCCGGTACTTGCTTAATAAATCAAGGCAATAGCTGCCAGACCTCCGCATCAGGACAGGGATCACATCCGTGTAAGACTCAGCTCAGCTGCATATATGCGTAGATTATATCCATTTTAGCTGAAAGGGGGGGTAATAATATCCTCACCTGATACCAAAAGCAAGATTTTTGCCTTTCTCGGATTTAGGCTATAGGCTAAATCCGGCGATTCTCTCACTAGAATCACCACCTTTTTGCTTTAATAATTAAGAACTTAGCCTGAAATGTTTATACTAATGCCAGAGGGCTATAGAGCGTTTGCTCCTATCCTAGCTGCATGGCAGATATAGGTCTAAATCTAAGAGAAAATATATATAAAATAAAATTATATTAATAAAAGTAAAAATTTAAAAGGGAATCAGCGCTTAAATTTTTAATATCATAATTAAGATTCTATATTTTATATAACTCTTTTTAAAAGCTTAACTTTCAAAAAATATAAATTCATAGTGAATGATTTGGGACATGTGAATCTGAATAATGGTCATACTTACCTCAATACAAATGAAGACTAAACATGACATTAAATAGACATGCGGGAGCGAGCTGTAGGAAGCCTGCAGCTCCTTGATGGATAGATTATAATACCTTCGTGCCAATGGAATCTCATCCCCAGCAATGCCGTTTGTGTAGGCCTCGTGATATGCCGAGAATGAAATCAGTGCGTGGCAAATGCTGGGCTCGGACTGGGCAACCTGCAGTACGCGAATCCCCCAAAACTCATCGGCGAAGAAGGATGTCAGCTGTGACACGGTGCGCTCCATAAAGAATTGGATAGAACGCGCTTCCTGGGAGTTACTGTATCCGGTAATAACTGTCTGGATCGGTGACTGATGCCGTGGCCACTGTTTTGCGGTTGCTTCTTCGTAGCCATCACAGGTGCGGCCGGTTGACGAGCCTATCACAACCATCAGCTTTACCGTTGTTTAGCGCTCAACCAGCTGGCCTTACACCTTACACATGCAGGTCGTGCTTCATCACATTTGACACGACGGACTACATGATGTCAGCAATCTATGCAAACCTCCGCTTCTGAGTGGCACGGCGGCTTACTTCTGCGGCGTCGATTAGTACTTGGGACTCGCAAAACCGCTTCACCCTTCAGCCATTAGCGACATCGACTCACCTGCAGGTCAGGCAACCAGACTGACTTCTCTGCGCTCTGACACGCACTCGCTGCCCCGGCTTCACCTTTGTCATTGGTATACTCTGTTGATAGACTCAAGTAGAGAGAGGCGCCGTGTCTTCCCAGGGCGAGCTGGGTTGACTGGATTCTCACGTCATTTCATATGGTAGCTGGGGTGGGTTTGGAGGGTCCGGTGGAGCTGTCCAGACGAGCGAGCCAATTGTGCTTCCTCTCTTGGGACCTGTCATTAAATGCCCCTCATTTCTAATCAAGCGTTGCTAGCTATTCCACGATGACGAAGATGTGTTTGGGGACGTAATTGTGAGCTTGATGTGTTATTCGCAGTTAAGACCTGTGGCTGGAAGTCCGGCGTGGGCAATGGACAAGTGGATGGGGAGGTTTGAGCCGTCTGACCCAAAGTCTGCCGGCATTGATGCAAACTTTATGCAACAATGATCACATTCCTGATGGGGAAACCTCTTGAGTACAGTACGTCACAGGGTGTTATTGTTGATGTTAAGAGCGCCTCATCGGTCATACATGGGGATGACGTGTTGGAAATGCGTCATGACAATGGCATCCACCAGGAAAAAAAACAGCTCATAAAGCAAGGAGGCCGCGAACATACTGTTACTAGCTTTATTGATTACACGACAACCGACTCTAGCAGACATCAAGTGAGCGCGCGTACATCTGGTCAATATGGCTATGGTGCTTCAGGTGAGCTCGTCACCCATTCTCTTATCGGCTATAGCTAGGGTCCTGATATCCTTCAGATTACCACCTTTCTGCAACAATGGCTGGAATCTAGACCGAGCGTCAAGCAAGGCCCAAAGAGTAATGACCCGGTCAGGTTTGGAATCCTCTCTACGGCCATGATCAATCCGGCAGGATTGATCCATCCCGTTGAAACCCATCCCAATGTCGTCGTCAAGGCCATTGCATCGCGCGATGTGCGCAACGCACAGAAGGCTGCCAAAACGTACAAGATTGAGAAGGCATACGGATCCTATGAGGAGCTTCTCGCAGACTCTGAGATTGATGCGGTCTATATTTCCTTGCCCAACGGAATGCATGCGGGTACGTCATGCCTGCCTTGGGCGAACACTACTAGTGGTAATAAGCTGATGTTGAACAGAATGGGCCAAGAAGGCGTTGTCCGCTGGAAAGCATGCTTTGATTGAGAAGCCAGTGTCCTCCAACGGTGACGAAGCCGCTTCCATCTTTGACGCCGCCAAGGAGAACAACAAGATTGCCGTGGAAGCCTTCCATTGGCGATACCATCCTGCGGCCCATGTTGTTAAGTCCCTCGTCGACAGTGGCCGCTACGGGCGCGTTTTGTCGACTTGCGCCCGCATGACAACTCCAGCCGGCAGCATCCCCAAATCAGACATCCGATGGCAGTGGGACCTTGCCGGCGGAAGCTTGATGGACATGACATACACCGTCTCTGCAACGAGATATATCCTGGGGGCAGATACGCCAGTCAACGTCGAGTTTGCCAAGGCAAGGCCGCTCAAAGGAGATGGACGCGTTGACGAGGCCATGGAGGCCCGGCTACAGTTTGAGACGGATGGGGGCCTCGTCCAGAGCGACATCAAGACAGACATGAATCAACCATACGCGGGACACCTAGTCCCCAAGGTGTGGGAGCTGCCGTCGATCCGTATAGAACTCGAGCATGCGACCATCTACTACTACAAGTGAGTAGCCTCGAGGTCGTGTACTTAACACTTGATGGTCGATACTGATCTGCCGCCAGCTTCATGATGCCTCACATCTACCACTACATTCAAGTCACTGACAAACAGACGGGCCAAACGCATATACAGAAGCATTACTCCTTTGGTCCGTCCTGGGGCCCAAGGTCGGAGCCCTGGTGGAGCACCTACAGGTATGGTTTATGTTGTTTATGTTTAGCGATTACTACAAGGGGCATCAATCAGGAAGACTAATGATCAGTAGGTATCAATTGGAAGCCTTCGTCGATAAGGTCACGGGGAAAGAACCTGCTCATTGGATCAGCCCTGAAGATTCCATCGCCCAAATGCGCACACTGGACGCAATCTATGTGAAATCAGGGCTTGGAAAGAGGCCGAGCACGGCTTCTGCTTCCAAGTCTGGTTGAGTTTGAGCGGGCTTTCAATTATCACTAAGCACAAATCTTCTATTTCTTGTCATTTCGGTATATTGCCTCTTTACGCAGTTGCATTAATAATGTGAACCTGTTTTATAATGTATGTACGTATGTGAATTGAGGGCATTTACGGTGAAGTTGAGTTAGATTGAGTTTGTGTCGATCCGATTCAATTCTAGGCCTTGACGAACGAAAGGATCTTAGATTTTGGAATCAATGAATGAATTTATTCCGCTCTGGAGGATTCACCTCATAGGGCCCATAACGTTAAATCTTGTTACATTTTCCGACTTCTGGCCCTGAGACCCTCAAACCTCACCAATCCTTACTCCTCGACACATTTCCCAGCCTCGCGTGTCCCTGCGACAGGCATGCTTGAAGGCCAAATTCTCTGAGTGTTCAGCGCCCCAACTTCAGCGGCTGAAGCCTGGTCTGTCTACCAGAGGCTGTACCGATTTTTTCAGCCATTTAGAGCCCGGCCCTACTGGTAGTTTACCCCAAACTACTACTGGCCTAGTCGGTTAGGTCTGGAGCCGTTGACAGCGACGACATTCCGGCCGCTCACAAAAGCACCTGAGCTGTAGGATCGTTAGCAATGATCGAGGCCGGCAGTTGGGACGGCAATGCCAAGGGATAACTAGGGATCGGACTCTCTGCTTGCGACAGTGTCGACAAGCCACAGCTGGGGGCTCCTGTGTTGATCCATTGACCTCCAAAGCCGATAGAATCCAGTCGGGCATCGGTGGCGTGAGATGTTCGGACCAGCCGTTTATGCGACGCGGAGGAATAACGATGCTCCCATACACGAGAGACCCCTATTAAGAAAGTAAGGAAATGGTGATGGATAAATGAAGGAAGAGAAGCCGAGGAACATCGGACAAGCAAGTTCGGGCCGTGCGAATATTCGGCCCGATGGTCTGGATCATCCGAGCTTCACTGATTGGATTGATTGCACTCCGACTCAGTCTATCAGCAGGGGGCTTTTTAGAGTTTCTGGGGCCCCAGACAAGTGATAGGCCCCCCATCCCAGCTTCATGTCAGGTTTAATAAATAAGCAGCTTGCCAGCGTTCGTGGCCTCCCCATCTTCCTGGTCTCATCGATCGCAGCAACAATCGAGATCTACTAATCGACCAATCTATCTCACTCGCACCACCTGGCTGTTAATTGGGCAGCATGGAAAAAGACGGCAACGACACCATGGGGAAAGCCCACAACGTCGAAGACACTGCGGCTCCCGGCGGCGGTGTACTTCTCTACGGGGAAGATGGTCGAGCCTACAACTTACCTGTCCCATCCTCCGACCCGAACGATCCCCTTAACTTTGGGATCTGGCGGCAGCGTCTCGTCCTGGCGGCTGTCTGCATGTACGGCATCACGGGCTTCGGTGTGATCCAGTCCACTCCGCTTCTCTTTGGGAATCTCATTGGCGAATATAAGATGCAGACACATGGTGTAAGTCGACAAGGTCCTTTCCAAGAACCATCTGGTGACACTGGCTGACATGATGGAAAACTCAGACATTCAACCCGGCTCGCATTGCAGACCTTGCGAGTTACCCATCCCTTTGCATGGGCTTGGGGAACTTTTTCTTTGTTCCCTTATCTATGGCCCTGGGCCGACGGCCTGCCTTCATTCTAAGTAATGCCATTCTGGTAGCATCTATCATCTGGGCCGCCAAGTCGCAGTCTTTCGAGTCGCATCTCGCCGCTCGATGCCTACAAGGACTCACCGCAGGCGTATCTGACTGTCTTGTATGTGCTCTCCTTCTTTTATCTCTCTCGTAGGAGCTGTCTATAGCCTCACATAGCTCCGATTAATGGAACATGATTAGAGCTAACATACTGAAAGCTGCCCATCATCGTCTTGGACATGTCTTTTCTCTACAAGCGCAGTGCGCGCCTTGTGGCATACTGGGCTATAACCGCTATCGGCTCCTCGATTTTACTCGTACCCGTAACGTTCATTATTCAGGATGCCGACAACAACTGGAGAATAAACTATTGGTTCTGGTTGGCCTTTGCCATGTTCTCCTTGATCGTGGTTGTGCTCTGCGTGCCTGAAACCCTCTTCTCCCGCCGTGCCGCCGAACTTGATGGCAGATTTCAGGCCACCGACGCATATGGAACTCACCGAGTCTTTGTTACAGCTGAGGCTGCTCGAAACGCTGGCTTCAATATCGACAGTGCCCAGTCGGACGAAATGCCTAATGATGTGTCCTATATGCGCCAGCTTGCGCTCTTCACCGTTCAGCCTTCTCCCTTTGCACGCATTGTAGGAGCGTACAAGGACATTTTCCTCTCTATCCTCGTACCGGGTACTCTCTGGGCGCTACTCTACAACAGCTTTGTCTTTGGTGGTCTCGTCGTACTAAGTCTCACGTACCCCCAGCGTCTCGAGATGCCGCCGTGGCATTTTTCTCCGTCTGAAGTCGGGACGATCCAAGTCGCAGCCGCCATCGGAGCAGCGTTTGGATTAGCTTATGGACATGTGGTGGAGCCCATCAGCCGTTATTTGACCCGTCGTAACCATGGCATCCGTGAACCTGAGCATGTCCTGCCCAACTTCATCCTTCCCACGATAATCTGCTTCATAGGCATGATAATCTACGGCGTTGTTGGTGCGAGTCCCCAGAACTACAGCTGGGTTGGGCTATACGCTGGCTTCGCACTCTTCTACTTTGGGTTTTGTGCTATTTCAGCAGTGACGGGTGTTTGGCTGGGAGAGCTACTCCCGCACATGTCAGGCCCTGCGATTGTCCTGACATGCGGAGGTAGAAACGCTCTCTCGTTCGGCTACAGTCACTCATTCAATTCCTGGATGAGCGCAATGGGCTTTAGAGACACTTATATTCTGTTTGGTGGTATCCTTTGTGCCCTGGGATTTCTTGCTATACCTTTGTATTTTTTCAACTGGCGTATCCGTAAAGTTACTCAGGATATTCCGTTTCTCCGGGCTCATTAAAACACTTAAACTTATGAATTTTATTTAAACTCGGAACATTAGCTGAACTGTTTCATTGTCTGTAGCAGATAGTGTTTTGCAGCTGATCCACTCCCTTTCATTCTGAATCCCTAGCTTGACTGTTTCTCCATTGCCAGTATCGAATGGTCCATAAGGATAGATTGCCGAGTGTGAAGCTCCGGCTCACTTGGGAGCGGGAGTCCCTTAGTATGCGTAGGATAGAGGGAAACTCATCGACTCTACCAATCTTTCACTCATTGAGACATCCAGTCTTCAGCCTGTGTATTCTCGGCTTAAGATAGATGTGAATAAAATACTTCGGATGATCTACTCCGTATCTCTATTGCGAATTGGTAGTCCTGCTCCACTTAATTGAAATACATCCATGCGTCCAGCCCTTTAAAGCCTACCCTATAGCCGAACGAAACGATAAATTCGTTATCTTGGAAGCTAGAATCGGCTATTCAGCGGCTAAACCCCACAAGCATAAAGGCTAACTGAAAGCCGTATCAATTATACTGTAAATATAAAATAATTATTAATATACTTTAAAAATAATAATAATTTAATTTACTCTTTAAGAAATAATACCCTATCTAGAAGCTTGTTATGTAAGCCTGTTTGGCTAAATGGCTGAGAATTGTGGGGTTTTTATGTGTGTGTTTTTTTAACCCCGCATAACCTGATAATATCTCAAATCTAAGCACAGCTCGGAATTATATTAAGATAACTACTAAAGACACTATATGAACTCAATCCTACTGCTCTTTCTTATGAAATTTATTATTAAAGTTATAGGAGACTAGGTGTGCCACGCGAGCGGTAACATATCATGGGCGATCCGTTAAGTGTAACGTCAGGACTAATCGCTATTGTCACTGCAACTTTGCAATCCAGCAAAATACTCTATGAGACTATCCAAAGCTTTCGAAATCACCGAACTGCAGTTTCTGATCTTATTCGTGAGCTTAAAGATCTTGAGTCAGTTCTTCGGCCGCTTCAAGATCATGTACGCACTGATGAGACCGCCTTTTTGCCGCTTAAATTTCCCCTCATCCAGTGCCGACAGGCGTGTGCAGATTTCCAAATCCTCGTCGAGAAGAGCAGTAGGCGCTCTCGGGGCGAGGCGAGAACGAGCTTCAGAGACTGGACCAAATTGATGTTCATGAATGGCGATATTGTCTCTTTCAAAGAGCTTTTGGCTGGTTACAAAGCGACTATAACTATAGCGCTGGCTGACGCCAACCTGTTAGTCACTTGTCCTAGTAAAGAAATTTCTCTGACTTGCTTACAGCCGTTCCTCCAAGGTTACTCTTGAAGTACTGAATGATTATAAAAACTTGATATGCGACACGAAGCTTGATTTGGAAAAGCATCTCAAAGACATCGACTCTAAATTGCAAGATATAGTGTCCCAGGGGGCCACGACCGAAGCCACGACCGAAGCCGCTCAGACCCGGGCCAATATACAAAGATTTGAAAACGAAAAAGAAAGCACTGAACGGTGTCTTGAGTATTTGAAGCATGTCCTTGAAGAAATCAACGGCATGCAGTTTCAACCCGTTCTCGCTGAGACCACCTCGAATGCTACTGCAATATCTATCTCAACTCAAAACATGACGCTTGCTGATTCCCTCACTATTTCCACCCTCAAGACATGCAGCTACAATCTCTCAGATACCATTGACCGTCTTGAATCTCACCGTGACAGTACCGAAGAGAACCTCCGGCTTAGGACCTCATTGCAAAGTCTGAATCAGGAGATTGATCCTGGTGCGAATCGCCAGATGCTTCAAAATGAGATAGAAAGCACGAGACAGTGCTTAAGTGTCTGTGACCGGGCATCGGAATGGGCATCATCAGGAAGGGTGCACGTGGTGGAAGACATCAGCATCGGGAACGACGGAAAACAGATATGCGTGTCCACTTTAGGGGATCTATTTAATATCAAGGGAGCTAGAGCCGGCGACGGATCGCTTCAGTTATTTGGGTCTATTTCAGAGAGCAGTCTTAACGAACTGTTGAGATCCCCAAACCAGCAACAATACGTGCGCAATGAAAACACGGTCGACGAGATTTCCGTATATGGAGGACATACGCGATCAACAAGATAGTATATTCGCCCGTTTTTTTTTTTTTTTTTTCAGTTCAAAATCCTATTGTTGTTGCTCCCGAGGAGCCTGAGCCTCAGCCAGAGATTTTCCTGCTCCATGTGTTGTCTCAAAGCGAGATACTTCAGTGGATACAGGCGTCTGTCGATTTAAGATAACTTGGCGTTGATTCAAGATCTTGGCCAGTTCCTGGACCGAGCTTTCCTCCCAGGAACCAATGACCTGATAAGAGTTGGATCCAGCTCCAACGTCTTTAGCGTTATAGAGGTGGTCTTTTGTCGATACCAAGAGCTGCACGGCGTTCTCTCCGACTTTTATCCCCTCCAAATGGTGGGTTGGGCGACTGGTGAATTCGTCTTCATCTCGTGGCGGGATTTGCGTATCTGGTTCCACAGAAGCTGACATTTTGTGGTATTGGAGCGCGAAATAGTGAGCAGCTTTGATAAAATTAAATTGGGATGATGGTGTATGAGGGAAAATTGGATAGTTACCCCGCTGTGGGTGACGTGGCGAATAGCGGACAGTGCTTACATTATGTGTACTCCATATTTTCTACTTCCTTATTAAGTTACTAAATATAAAAAATATATTAAATTCTAGAGATTATAGGCATATTTCTTAGCTTACTAGATGTCGCTTATTTTTTATCTTTAAAGCCATATAAACTTTAAATTAGGTATTATCCCGAGCTGCTGTCGACTGAAGCCGTTATTATGTATACCTCGCGATAATGTCTTATCTTGCCTTATCTTCTTTAAAGCCATACTTACGGGGTCGGCCGCGTTTGGTGGATGCTTGTGGCATGGCGACGCAAGGAGAGACGCGAGTGGAGAGTGAGTAGAGGAGATTTTGGGAGCCTCATCAATTGAGTTTATCCCCGAATAGGCGAAAACTGAAGAGGTAGAAATTGTAACCGCTAAATTCTGATTGGCTATAGACTTGACCGCGAAATCCCAAAATGGCTAGTACCGTGACCGCAAAATTCCAAAGAGTACGTTATAATGCCCCGACCGTTAGGCACAATACGGCACGTAGAATTACTGCTCAATCAGAGCAAGGCTCTTCTCCAGTTTTGCGAATATACATATGCACGTTTCGTAACTTGCTCATTAGTTCCTATTCCTCTTCCCCAGCGGCAATCGGGAAATAAAAGTCGTTATATTCTTGCCACATCTGCTTTATCCGTGGAGAGTCAGCATCAACCCATAGTTTTCTAGATATATATAGGGTTAGTAGAATGCAAGGTTAGGAAGGGCGGTAACTTAACTCGTGATCATTAAACTCTTCAAATTCAGTACTCATTATGGCGACAGGTCGTGCAATATCAGCAATGATTTGCTTGAGTGGTGCTTCGACAGACACTGAAAATACCACTGAGCTATCGTCAATCTCGGCAAACCCTCCAGCCCCTGACTCTCCCACAATCGAGAATCCGTTTTCCTTCAATATCTCCATTGTCTTACAAATCTGTTGTGCGTATATGGGCATATTCCAATAAATTCTGTGGAATGGCCCGATGGGGACTTTGCAACTGGCTGCACAATCCTGGGGAAGCCTGGGAGTCTTTTCATGATCCCTGAAGTAGCAGATGCATGAGATCTTATGGTGGGAACGTAATTCACGTATCCCGAAACCGGTCGGAAAGGTTGGGAGGCTCTTGCGTCCAACCCAGAATTGCTGTCTACTTTGTTACGGAAAGACTATAACCAATGGCATAGCACAGCGAAACGTACTATTAATTGGTTATATAAACGCCCAGAGAGTCTGTTATGCCGGCCATTCTACATCATGCCTAAGCTGCACAGGCGGTCGTCATCTTCTGGAAATGTTATTATGATAGGAGACTCTGCTCATGCCATGCTAGCCTCATCGGGACAAGGAGTAAACCAGGCCCTGGAGGATGCTTTTTCTCTGGCCAAGATCTTATCTTGCGACTGGAATGACAAACAACGCTTGGCCTTCGGTGCTGAGTACTTGGCAATCGTGGAGACAGGGTAAGATCGATAGGATACACGAAATAAGGCGGGCCACGGATACAATGAGGTCGTCCGAACTCGATAGATCCAAATTGCAGCAGACAGTTAGCAAGGACCAATCTCCGAAAGATAACATGCAGTGGCTGTTTGACTTGGGCTTTGACACACTGGACGCGAAGCTAGCAGAATATAGAAAGCTTTAATGCGCAACCTATAGCTTCGCACCGGCGGAGCATTTAAGTATACTAAAATGCCAATGCAGAGAGAACCCTCAAAATTGATAAATCACCTTTGGAAGTTGTTGTAGTATGTTAGAAGCGGTTGGCTGTTTCCGAGGGTAACTGTGCTACGAGAGGTGTAGAAAGGGAAGGTCGCCAATCATTGAAATTTAGAATTACGTTAGGTTGCCTCCGTGCCAGATCATTAAATCTATATGAAAGTTTGCAGTCGCATTAAATCATCTCGACTCGTCGCAAACCAACTAAGGACCATTATTACATTCAAAATATGTTAACTACATTATAACATGATGTTGTGTCTGTCGATGTCTGACCACCACGTGCGAATGCCGCGGCAAGTTACTCAAGGAAATATCATCCCAGCCACATGATCTGATAAACGAATGATTCATAACCCCACTGAGTTCGTGTGGGCATATATATGCTTCCAGCCACAGGTCTTAACTGCAATAACACATCTCATAACCCCACTACTGCCGTCTGGTTGCCATTCGTCACGCCATCAAATGAGACTGTGAAAACGCCACCGGCCAAAAGACGTTCCGAGATGACCATTTTAAACTGCCCATTACCCCAAAGCCCTCGATACCGATTGCCTTGTGCTGCGATCGCCAATGTAACCAAATTTACTCTCCTTACGTAACCAAGACAGCGTTATGTCCGAACAACCTTCATCAACGCAAGATCGCCTCGATAATCAGATATCAGACCCGATCGTCAGAACGGAGTCAGGCGACATACGGGGCAGAACTGCTGACGGTGTTCATGTGTTCAAAGGGGTCCCGTTTGCGGCACCGCCATTCGGACCCAATTACCTCCGTCCTCCACAAGCGCCGGAATCTTGGGGAGGTGTGCGTGATGCGCTAAGGTTCGGGCCCAAGTCGCCGCAGGTCCCCTATCCGCCAGGGATCGCTGAGGGCCTCGCAGAGCTAGTCGGCACTGGTGAGGACTGCCTGACGCTCAACATCTGGACACCTAGCCTCGGCGCCGTGGGATGGCCAGTAATGGTCTGGATTCCCGGTGGTATGTTTGAATTCCATGCCACTGGCGCGGTAGCCTACTACGATGGCGGCAGGTTCGCTCGCGACGGCGTCGTGTGCATCACCATCAATTACCGCGTGGGTGCCCAAGGATTTCTCTATCTAGCCGATGGCGTCCCCAACCTTGGCCTCCTCGACCAAATCGCCGCTCTCGAATGGGTGCAGAAGAACATAACCGCATTTGGCGGCGACCCCGGCAAGGTCACTATCTTTGGGGAGTCGGCTGGTGCCATGAGCGTCGCCACGCTGCTGGCGGTCCCCAGGGCTAAGGGGCTGTTCCACCGAGCGATTGTGCAAAGCGGGAGCAACCCAAAACTCAATTCAACCGCAACAGCGAAGCGGATCGGACAGCGGTTTGCAGAGATCCTAGGCATCGAGTCTACATGGGAGGCCATCAACACGACGCCGTCTGATCGGGTCCTCCAGGCTCAGGCAAAGCTGCGAGACAATCTGGTCGCACACCCTGACCCGGCCTTCTGGGGCGAGGTTGCGCTCAGCTTTCTCCCGTGGGCACCCATCATCGACGGGGATATTCTCCCGGAGCATCCGATCGATGCTATTCGTTCGGGTGCCGCAGCGGACATTGACCTGATCGTTGGGTCTAACACCGAGGAAACACGCCTTTTCTTAGTTTCAGACGGTTCCATCGATCGCATCACCGAAGAGACCTTGTCGGCGATAGCTGGCGCGTACGGCTTGTCGCAAGAGGGCCTCGACGCCTATCGTGCGTTGCATCCGGGTGCCACCACTGGTGAGCTATTCTCGGCGATCCAGACAGACTGGTTCTGGCGGATCCCCGCCATTCGCTTTGCCGACGCCCATGCGAAGACGGCTCAAGCCTTGACCTATATGTATGAATTCGCCTGGCGCTCGCCGCAGATGGGCGGTCGCCTCGGTGCGTCACATTCTTTGGAGATCCCCTTCGTTTTCGACACGCTCGGCCTTGGAACGGAGCCCCTTCTTGGCCCAGCTCCCGCGCAAGAGCTCGCTGACGCCATGCATCGGGCCTGGGTGGCATTTGCCACGACAGGAGATCCTGGTTGGCCGAAATATGATACTAGTCGCAGGTCAACCATGCATTTTGATATGGACTCGAGAGCAGTGGACGATCCTCTCGACAAGGAGCTCAAGCTTTGGGACAGCGTGCTCTAGCTTCTTGGCTACAACAAGCGCCTAAGTATAGTAGCGTCGTTAGGGACCGACACGATAAGCCATTAATTGCAGTCTTTCGGAAGAAGAAGCAGGGGTATTCAGACGAGAAGAGCTGAGTTACTGCCATCTTTATGCAAAGAATGGTGCTTGATTTAGCATGTAGTAAGAGAGAGGAAGGCTGGAGAGGAGGCATGCCATTGCGAATGGATTGAGGTATGAAGTTTCTGAAAACCAAGGTAGAAGCACATAAATTGCAAGGCCTTAATTAGCTATCTGTATTTACTTATATACTCCTTATCTATATAATAATTTAATTCCACCTTTAAGCTGATTTCCCAATCTCTGAGTTGTACTGCTCGACAGCAAAGTCAGCTCGTTCCAACTTTCCAGATGATGCTTTACTCCCTACTGAGGCAGTCAACGTCATGAAACTGGCCACACGACCAATTCGGCGAACTGTTGCCGTATGTGCAATGCACAAACTCACAACTGAGGAAGTCAGACTCTTTACCATAACACCCCAAAGGAGAGAGAGAAAGGGCCCCATACACTTTCATATGGGCGTGCCATGCATGGCTGATTCGCTGAGTCTGAACAAATACCTAAAGTTGAAGGGGGGCATAAGGTCACAGCCTGATAGCGGCGATTTGCCAGCTCTATTTTCCTGACTCAAGATACAACGCTCGATGCCGTTGCAGATAACCTTTCTGGATTTACTGGCTGGGCTTGTTGGAGGTTTTTGATGCTCTCCAGGCCAAGTATACACAGGGTGCAGCCACAATTGTGATTCAGGAGCTGAGAAAGCTTGCCGAGTTCTCTAGGTTCTGCAAGGCAATGACCCTCGACGAGCAGATCGGTCGTCATACGGGCAAAGATGCTCAACCTCGCATTTCGACTTTGTACCGTATTCCTTCCTCCAGATACATGTGTCAACCCGACGAGAAATCTAAAGCGGCTGAGGAGTTTCGGCTAAAGCTGACACTACAGCAACGCTCAGCAGCTGTATATGGCCTCGGGGATAGGCAGAGACGTGCATTGGTTAATTACCTGCTCCAACAGGATTATATGCGTTAGCTGGGAATAAATGATGCCGAAGGTCTGCCTGTTTGAGCATTTCCTGATAGATATCCAGATGGGCCCGCAGCTCAAGACATCCCAGATTAATCAAGCTATATCAGTGGTCCAATTATTTATACAGCAATGTCTCCTTGGACTGGAAAAAGAATTCGACAAGTCCAGAATTTCGCAAGAGGCGTGGGAGATTCGGCGACAGTACAATATCTGGGTGGCTCATGTCAAGCTGTTTTTCTATCCCAAGAATTGGATTGAGCCCTCACTTAAAGATGATAAGTCGTACCATTTTGAAAAGCTCGAGGCCAGTCTCAAGAAGCATCTCAGCCCTGAGACGCTTGAGCAGGCCCTTAAGATAAATATATACGGGCTTAATGAGATATCGAGCCTTGAGATCCTGGCCTGGCATACGTCGACGATGTACCAGTGGCAGGTACGGAGGTATTCCACCTTTTTGCCCGTACTCGGTCAGCACCACACAGTTTCTACTATCGCACATTGACCGTTGTTCGACCAGACACACCAGGAGGAACCTGGAAGTCATGGACCAAGATGAATATAGATATCCCGACGGTTGAGACTGAGTGGCAGGGCAAGCGTCTCGAAAAAACAGGTATGCAACAGGCGAGTATCGAACACGCGATCCAAGCCCAAAAAGTGGTGCCGAACACAATATAGCAACAAGCAACCGTATTCTTGGATGGGAAAAAAAACCTGAGGGTTTTGTATTATCAGGGTTTTACACTTGCCCTAAGTACTGCTCGTAAGGCAGAGAGCTCGCTGCCCTTTGGGCAAGGTAGCAATATATCTGTCATCCGACTGGAAGGCTACTGGGACCCATGTCATCACGGCTTACTGGTAGCAGACCATCTCCACCTTGATCTCAAGAGGCTCGAGGCAGCCCACTTGACGCTCGGGATCATGATTTCGAGGTCTTCAAGACCATCTCCCTGAGAGAGGTAGGCCCATATGCCCTTCTCAAGCTTCGTCTGACAGGCAGCATTAGTTTCTCCTTCAATGAATGCCTTTTTGATATGGACTTCCCCGGCCACCACATGCAACGCATCCGGTCTGTTACCGTTTCTATCCCGGGTGTGGTTGGTCCACACAGCAGTATCAACGCGACACTTCGGCTTACTAACCATCGTTCCCGCGTCTCGGGGTCTGTAGCAAAGACAGCCGACTACATAGCTCAAGACACCGAATCTCTCCGAACCGACCACATAACAATTTCAGCTGTTTCCATCAGTAACAGCTCGGGAGATACTGGCATATTTAACCTGCCATTCCACGGGCCCAAGTACATGCCCTTTGAGGGCGCAGGGGTTATTTCTTCCTGAAACCTCGACCTTCCAACAGAGGTCCAAAAATTCGACTATGAAAGCATCAGTGATGTCTTGGCTCACATCTAATACACAGCCCAAGAAGGAGGTCCCCTTCTACGGGCTGCTGCCAACGAAGTCCTGCGCGATATTTCACGGGCAATCAAGAGCCGAGGCGCAAAGGACAGCTTCTGGACCATGTTTGATCTCAAGAACGACTTCAATAATGAGTGGTATGTGCTCTCCACGAGGTTCATAATGGCAAACAAAGTTGCCAGCAAACGTGACACATTGTTACAAATCGAGTTGGGCAGTATCGAGGACTGACTGCCGTTTTGGTCGCGGAAGCAGGCCACGCTAGAGGCTCATGATATAGTCTGGGTCTCTCAGAGCAACAGTCTTCTTCAAGGAATCTCAGTTGGGGGTCGGCGCAAACCGGATGATAGCGGTATCCAAACTGAAACGCTGGGAAATTGCACAGCTTCAATTTGAAAGAATTTGCGTTTTAGGGGCTTGGACAACTGGACGCTGGAGGCAACACCCTCAATACTGGAAGACGGCGCTGAGCGTGTAGAGAATATGTATATGCTAATCCATTATGTGTTTGTATAGTTGCTTTGATTTTAGTATTTAATGCATAAAACACAGAGTCTCCGCATGTTATGTATTATAGAGCCTGCAATCCCTAATTAGGCAAACTTCCTTCATTATAATACCAATGTTGGGAACAGTTGAAAAACATAACATCCCTGTAGGATTTTTAAAAATAACTTTACTAGCTGGCAATACCAATATTAGAAATACAATTAACTAGTATAGGTATAATCTTATATCCAGTGTTTCTTAAGAGCTTTGTTTTTTTCCAAAAATTGATAAACCTGGTCATAGTCCTTGCAGATATGTGTGGCATCCCAGCCATCACTCCCAGGAATATCCTTGGGAAATGATGTCTGCTGGCCCTCCAGCGCAACGTCTCCACAACACATTATGCTCTGTCGGAGGTAGTCGAAGCAGTGGTTCATGTGCCAAGGTGCTTCTTTAAAGTCTTTACTTTTGTGTGTCGCCAAGACGGCATATCCTTGAGCAATAGCGTACTACGTATCGTTAGGAATTTTGGGGCAACAAGAACAGATCCCGCGAACTGTTGGTGGCTAGATTGCTAAACGTACCAGGCAGTGGAGTTGGTGAGTTACTGAGGTTGTGACGACGAACTTGCCCGCCTCCTCATAGTTGGACAAAGGAGTTGGGAGGCCGTCATACTCGCTTGGATTTCGAATATGAAGATAGCCTAGTCCCCCTACATTCTATGAGTTAGCTTGTATATACAAGATTAGTGTACACATACTTGGCACCAGATTGAGCCATTTCTCTCTTGTCCTGTTAGTTAAGAAATGCTTTGGGTTGTCCGGAAAGAAGCCCGAATCCGGCGAAAAGGTAGTGATTTTATGCGAAACTATCAAGGACTATTATCAGTGCCAGCTGCATGGCTACTGGGAGGTTTGCTCACACTCCGGGACAAATCCCGTAATATCACCTGCAGTATCCAGGTGGCGTTTTTTTCCACTCGGCATATATGCTCTGTCAATGAGCAGAAAGGCAATCGTCAACAAGAGTAGTGCATCGACTACCCATCTGGGTCTAACAAACATCCGCCAGCGAGAGCCATGGGGTTGTTTGCCTTCAAGGTCATTTTCGGTTAAATCGAAGCTTTCTCTCAAGCTATCTCCATCTTCCCCTGGTAATCTCTCATACGCTTGGCTCCGGCCTGACATGGTGACAATACAGGAGAGGTTATCGCATTGGGTGGCACTGTAGAGTTATCACAAAATGAAAGTCAGTGTAGAATGGAAATTAATGGAAATTCTCATTCAGAATAAAACAGGAAAACCGCTAAGACTTGAGCTCGCTGAAAAGGGAGGCTGGCCAAGAATATTGGTCATGGTCTTGGTGGCAATGCTGATTGCACCGAGGTAGAAAGCTCGCTGCAAAGTGAAGAGGGGTCTCATGCTAGTGGCATGTCTATTAGGTACACCCCATAAGCGTAACGCACAGATCCCAAAGCTTATCCCACTTTGAGACCGAGATAGATAAGACTCCCTCCACACACCCTATACTTAATGAAAGCGGAACTGCCAGGGATCGCCGGAGGACAACAGCTGGTGACTTCTGTGTCACAGAACTACCATGGAACGGGGAATACACGGCCACCCCGCAGAGTGCATTTATCGAGTTGGGAAGAGGGGCAATTGACTCTTGACGATTGATCACTCAATTGATGGCCTGTCATGTTTTCGAGTCTTCAGCTGTAGACACGCTCAATCGACTTGGGTGATTCCTTTGTTTCTTCTACACAAGCTAATCTCTGAGGTTAGGTGAGAGCCTTGTCTAGAACATTGCTGATTACCTCTCTAAATCTTTCAAAATGTCTTTCTCAATCCCGAGGCTTGTCTACGTCGCCATAATCTCTTTGGGCCTTCTCTGCTCTTGGCTCCTAGGATCCAATGTGTCTGAGATGGTCATCCGACCCCTCACCCGGGCATCTTTGTCAACCCAGGACCATGCTTATCAAGTGCAAATCGTTTCCAGAGATCCTTTTATCATGCACATTAGTAACTTCATGTCGGAAAAAGAAATCGATCATGTTATCAAAGTCAGGTAAACGCCCTGGGAAAGGTATCGTACTACCGAATGCTAATTACTTCCTTTCCCCCTTCATGAAGCCATGACAAATGGGAAACTTCCAAGATATACCCAAACGGTGAGGCCTACGTGGACACAAACATACGTGTTTCAGAAATGGCTCCAGTACCGCGCAAAGATGCCATTACCAAAGGTATCGCCCGCAGAGCAAAGAAGCTGCAGGGATGGCGCGGCAATAGCACTTACATTGAGGGGATGAAGGCTCAAAGATATCCCGTCAATGGTTTCTTCGCCTGGCATGAAGATTATGATGGCCGGATGAACTTGGGAAACAGGGTGACGACGTTCATGGTGTATTTGAACGACGATTTCACCGGTGGCGGAACAAACTTTCCATTGCTCAAGCGCCCAGAAGACTCAAGGTGGTGCCGAATCATCGATTGCGAGGATCAAGAGTACCCAGGCGTTACTTTCAAGCCGATCAAAGGCGCCGCTATATTCTGGGAGAACATGTACCCGAACGGGTCATTTCACCCAGACGTACGCCACGCATCATTACCAGTCAGATCAGGGCAAAAGTTGGGCTTGAACATTTTTGCGTGGGACAAGAAGTGGACTCATCCTTAGTGAAGCCTACATAAATATAGCCATGGGCTTGTCTCAGCGTCGCGTACAGAATGCTGATAGGACAATGTATAGGGAGGGAGAGGGGCTGCAATTGGCAAGTTCCTTGTATGTAATATATGGTACTCAGTCCTACAGCCCCTGCCTGGTACTTTATGGACAATTTCTCTTTACTTTAACAATTATCACAAAGTGTGAGGTTAGTTATATAGCATTGTCCAGTTCTGGATCTAATTAACTACCGAAAGGTTCTGTAGACAAGACTCATGGCTTGAGCGTAAATTGAGCAGCAGCACTCTTCAAAGTATTCACCATCACTTCAGGGGTAGGGGAACGGCCTAAAAAGTCCCCCAACAGCATCATCATATCGGGATGGCCCCCTCCGGGTTGAAGAACTTCAAATCTGAACTTATCCCACATCCTACGATCCCAAGGGCTTTTGGCAAAGTTTGTCTGGAAGATATCCTGTGCAAAGGCAGTACATACCAAATACGAGTAGTACCCAACGTCGTACCCGCCTGTTAGATGGGGGATTGTCCCGTACCATGAACCGGTGCGCCGTAGTTCGCCAAAGTTGATGCCCTCACAATCTTCGCGCAGAGCATAGAACAAGTCACGGAGATCGAGACCTTCCGCTTCCTCTAAAGACTCCACGCTGTGTATCTCGAGGTCGAACAATGAGATGGATCTGCGATGAGCACAGGATTAGTTTACTCTGTAGCATACGGCTGCCCAATGCAGCAACGTCTTGGGAAACTCACAGCTGTTTCAAATGGTAACTCGCCCGGTTTATGTATCTGTTGCGAATGAGCGGGTCGATAAGCTCGCTTGGAATGTCTCTGGGAGGGATGGGGGCGTGCGAATTACGGGCTCGCCAGTCACTCAGATATTCAGACTTGAGGTTTGTGTAATGGCAGCTCAGTCTCTTCAATACGTCTGCCATCCAGCAGTAGTTCTCGAGCAAGATACTTGGTATCTCTCCAAAGTCGGGGGGCAGGTTGGTCCCATGGAAGCGAGCATATTTGGTCTTGGAAACGAGGTTATGAATTCCATGCCCCAGTTCTGATAAATACAATAGTCAGTGATGTAATAGATAGGTCGAGTGAGTGAGGAAGCGATTTACCGTGGAACATGGTTACAACTTCTCGATGCTTAAGCAAAACAGGCCGGCCAGCGCTGGCAGTTGGAAATGAGCACATTAATATGGTTGAGGGGCAACGTCGGCTTCCATTTGGTTCCTCGTAACCCTGCAAGCAAGTCAGAAAGCTATCGAAATAAACGTATCGTGATCCTCACACATAGATGTGTAACATTCTGGTTCCCTCTGTATTTATTTTCGCGCCACAACAAGTCGAAAAAAAGGTATCCGACAAAGGCCGTGTAGCCTTCTTCCCATACCGTAAATGCCCGGACACTCTCATGCCAGAAATACTCCGCACCCAGTTCGGCCTCCTTGACTTCATCAAATTCAAGGCCGAGCAATGAGCTCATAACACCCAACATTGCTTCAGCAGTATGTTCCAGCGGGAAATACTCAGAGATCCTCATATGGTCTATATGCAACTGCTCCTCCAGCAGCTTGCTATAGTAGGCATGGTCCCAAGCTGGAAGCATGTCGTTTTCATCTTCGGCCGCGTTGAGGTTATCTTTCCCCGCCAAACGGCTCAGCGTATTGACTTCAGCCTTCCCCAGGCTGACGAGGTCAGGCTTCAAGTTCTCCAGGAAGTCCCGTATCGCTTCCGGGGACTTAAGCAACCGCCTCTGGGCTCTAAAGGCCGCGTGGGACTGGTGACCAAGCCTAGCTGCCTGCTCATGACGCTTTATGATAATACCTTTTAGTAGTGAATCGTTCTCTGGGAGGTTATTGTGGTCCCCTTCAAAGATTGCTCGTCGAACCTCTGCTGCACTCGCATGGGTTACCAGCGTTGAAGTTCCACCATTTGCAAATGGCACAAACTTTTTTGATGAGCCTGAATCATCCTTCTCAGTGTCCCATTTCATTGCAGTTTCACGTGGGACACCGTCCAAATCTGTCTCTTGCAACCAAATCCCGTTGTTGTCGTAGGCCATATTGCGTTGGAACTTGCTGACTAGATCATCGATTTCGGCACTTTTTTGCAAATATTGGTGCATTTCATCGTCACTGATCTGTCCAAGTCCACATTCTTCAAAATCGAGAAGCATTTCACTCAGCAAGAGCTTCGATTCTTGGTCGAGGGACTCATTTCGGGATTCCACGCCTTTTAGAAGAGCAAAGTAATCTTTGCGACTCATCCAGGATAGTTGTGCATCAGACCATAGCCGTATTGCCTTGGCCACCTCATCTTGAGTAGCCTTTTCTGGAGCAGAGTATTGAAGCATGAATATGACACCAATTTCATCTTGAAAGGTATTGTTGACCGCGGCATAGGGGGTCACGACCTTATGGAACGTTGCAGAGGACGGATCAGTCTCACTGACGATGCCATCGATCGTAGCTGTTATCTTGGCAATGACTCGTTTCATGACCTGGACAATCTCGACAGCCGCAATCATGCAAGGGGGGTACTGGGGCGGTTGTCTAGCCATAGTAGCAGTTTCATGAAGTCGGCAAGCGGGGATAAAGTTAGGAGTACAACAGTAGTCCACTCAAGAATGGATGGGAGTTGCAGTGATAGGAGCTACTACAAGCCAAATGTGTTCGCCCATATTTGTTACGAAAGTCCACTATACCTTTTTAAGCGTAATCGCAGTTTATGTGGCTTTGTCAGCACTACCTTTGATACCCGTCCAGCCAGTTTGGCGCTGAACTTGGCTGTCTCGGGGACTAGACTAGTCTCCGACGAATGTTTCAACGATTGTTGGCAGTGATGGGGATGGTCAGAAATGCAAAATGAGTGTCTCGTCACATGCAGCGCATGTAACTTATCACGTTCCAAAGTAGTAAGGTTTTGCGAGCTACAGTGGGGGGCAGTGAGTATTGGGCGTGAATCTTTTTGCGATGCTAGCCTCTTTTAAGTCAGCCACTTATGTATATTGGTTTTGGCATCACCAATTAAAACATCATCATTCGCTAGAATATGCTTTTACGAATACCAGAAGTAGGCTGAAGCTTAAATAGGCTAGCTAGTGGATGTCAGTACTTCAAATAGGTAAGTGTACTTATTGCCTTCTACTGCATTTGCCAAACCTGCAGCTTTGGTGGTGCACATGAACTGAACAAGTTTTCAGCTGTTCAAGGGTCCCGTGGAGAAACCGTATATCACTTACCTTAACCAAAATTGAATGTCTTACACCAAACTGTCCTCCGCACTGGCTCTATTCACCCCCCTAGATAACAATAGACTGGACCCATCCATCCTCGTCCTATCGAGCGAATTACATTCCATTGGCAACTGGTATCCCCGGAAAGCGTATCTCGTATCATCAGACGAGGTGGCATGTGGAGCACGCCCCTCATCTTTTCAAATGGCCATGTTGAGGTCCAAGATCAGCCCGGTTAATGCTGCCGCGGCAACATCTATAAGGAACATCTTGCATAGTATTCGGTGCACTACCAAGTTACCTTCCTAATACCAGGTTCCTCAATCGTCAAAGATTTTAGGTTCTCCATGCTTGCGCTCTGGAGTGAGCGACTGATTCTCTCGTTCATCATCCTACTTTCGACTTGAGAGTCATACACACTACTATAAAGCTGAGAGCAGCAAGAAAGAAGTCATGGTAAATCCCGTCCCATAAGTAGTATACATAATGAGCCCGCTAATGCCTAAGAATGCTCAGAAATCTGCCGTTTCGCTTTTTGTGTCCGCAGGCATCCTGCTAGTCAGTTGTTTGCAGTTTTGGAGATGGGCATACGACTACATACCTGCAGCTTCTCTGTCCTTTTTACCTTTTTTTCCCACTAGCCCACTGCTTGATGATAACTATGCGTGTACGCATGAGTATAGCATCGAGCTCTTGTCAGTAGACCCACTGGTCATATACATCAATGGCTTCATCAAGGACCATGAGATCGATCATCTTCTCCACAAGACGTTAGTATTGCCTCGCGATATCTATGTCTACAATTCCTCACACTCTCTCTATAGAAAAGATGATTTTGCACCCTCCTACGTCTATGATTACAACACCGAGGAGGACAAGATATCTTCCCAGGTTAATTCTACCTGGCGTAGTTCTACATCAGCTATGGTATCACGAAAGGACCCAGTGTCTCGTTGCCTGGCCCGCCGCTTGAAGTCGTTGCTAGGTAATCTTCAACACCCTGACACAGAAAGGCTCCAGATCGTCAAATATAACGGTGGCGAGCGCTTCCGGATGCATAACGACTACTTACCGGTTCACCTTGAAGCCAAACAGCGGGACGGAAGTATGAGGAAATTCAATCGACTGGTGAGTACTTTTATCTATATTGGTGACGAGTGCACTGGGGGAGAAACGTACTTTCCTGATATCAAGGGAGTTGGTCCGGATGCCGATGGAGATAAGTTTTCAAGAACTGAGTCTGGTATGGGACTCCTGGTGAAGCCCAAAAAAGGAAACGCCGTCTTGTGGCATAACGTGCATCAAAACGGGACTGGTGACGAAAGGATGGCTCATGCAGGACTTCCGGTCCAGAATGGTACAAAGATTGGCATGAATTTATTTGGGATATACTACCCGGATCAGCCGCTGGTGGGTGGCGGGCATGTCTAGCTAGCTTATGGTGGTTGCTTGCTAGAGGAATCTTGGACGGTGTGACATTGCCTAAGTGTAGAAGCAGACGAAGGGAGTTAGGTTTGATTACAGTAGTCAAACTAGATGCTATCTAAATATGGACACGCCTCTCCCGCATTAGCATGAACATTCCAGATGCTGTCACTGCAACCAAACTAGGCGCATCCCCTATCTAACTTGAGATATATAAAACATTTTACTCGCTTTCAGACAACCTGGAAAATATGTCTTTGGTTCATGTAATCGCGTATGTCCTAATTGGATACGTGGCTGCTACGGAAAGCAAGTTTCCGGCGGGGGACGTGGATTTGGTGGAAAGACGGGCGAAGGGAGATGCGGGGAAGATAAGCCATGACGCTCCTTATAGGTCGAATTCATATCAAAACCATGACGGTTACGGAGGGGGGTCGGGCCGCCTGTCACTTGTAAGGCTCTGGACTAAATAATCGATAGACTCAGAGACTAGCAGGGGTTGAGTTCTAGACTGGTATAATTTCTGGACTATTGATTAGACTATTGATATGGACTACTGGAAACTTACAGTGATGGTCTAGATTCCGATTGGCTTGAACGTTTGTGACGAGCGTGACGAGCGAAGCCAGCTGATAAAGGTTCTCAGCCAAATGACCCAAATCCCTCCTTAGTCGGCAACGTCAAGAGAGATGGACTGACGGCTGTTAGTTTGCTGATAGCTCGGAAACTTAATTCGCTGAACAACGAGGTGTCTTGCCCACCGTATCTCCAGCTAAATTCTCAGGGTGTGTAGATTTTGGAGGAGTTTTGCTGTTTAGTTGGATCTATGACAGCGAAAGTGGTGGCAACTTTGAATCCCTCTAGGAGTGTACTGAGAGGTTTTATGATTGACTGCGTATGTGTCTTAAACCTCCGGTATTGAGCTGCCTCGGTTAGATCATTCCCGAAAGCCCCTACTTGGATCAAATTTGTGTGCATACGCTTGCTCTTATTCACGGATTCCAGACATCAAGTATGACTTCCAAATCCAAACTCGCCAGACTACCTGGAGGAGGCAGCAGGCGAGAGCTTGGGACATCGGTAAACACCTACCAAGCAATAGACGATAGGCCCAACGGATCTCTGGATACGTCTCATCTTCAAGGCCTCCGGGGAGTCGCATCACTCCTTGTCTACATACACCATCATGAGCTATGGGCCCATAACACAGCCTATGACATCATTGAGCGAGCATTTGGTTACAGACAGCGCCATTACTTTATCACAATACCATTCATACGCCTTGTCTTCAATGGCGGCCACTTTGCAACGGCTGTCTTCTTTGTCTTATCAGGCTATGTATTGTCCATCAAGCCGTTGATGCTCATTCACAGTTCAGGGACACCGTCTTCGCTTGATACCCAGGCAAGGTTGGCATGCCATTTCTCCTCGGCTGTTTTGCGAAGATGGTTCAGGCTGTACATGCCCGTGTTCCTAACGACTTTCACCTACATGTAGGATGAGTCCGATTCAAGAAAGACCTAATAAGCTAACACACGATGCAGGAGCCTCCTGTACGTATTCGGCCTCCGTGTTCCTGGGCATAGCACTCAGGTAACGTATGGTCTAGAGTTCAAGCGATGGTTTCGCGAGGTGTTAGACTTCAGCTTCATCTTCAATCAGACAACTTCGCCGTGGTTCAGCTATAACGATCATCTCTGGTCCGTGACTGCCGAGTTCAAAGGTTCACTGGTCACGTACACCAGCCTCTTTGTTCTCTCTCGGTCGTCAATACGCTGCCGCATAGTATCCTACGTCTTTCTGATCGTCTATTTTCTCTTTCTAGTAACCGATGGATGGTTTTGTGCCTTCTTCATGGCTGGCGCGTTTATACGTGATTTGGAAATAGCATCTAAGCATCGTGTGACATCCATGATGCAAGGCAAAACATGGAAGAATATCTTCTTCATGTGGGTTTTCCCTGCTCTTGGCTTATATATGGCCGGCGTGCCAACTTGCGTTTCTTCAAAATGCTTTCGTATGAACCCAGGATGGTCTTTTCTCTCACCTCTCCCACGTCTGGTCACTTGCGATCCAAAATGGGTGCCTCTTTTCTGTGGTTCAGTCCTGTTTGTGTCGCTTGTGAGACACACTTGGCTTAAGAGGCCACTGCAGTCTTCCATCTGTCAATGCTTAGGACGCAACTCCTACAGTCTCTATCTTATTCATGGACCCATCCTATGCATTTTCGGAGACTCACTATATGCCTACGTATCGTGGCCATATGGGCAACGCATAATGGTTCACAGAAGTCTCGACGCATGGGCAGGGTTGCTACCAATTACTTCAAGGGGACCCCTTGGCCTAGAGGGAGCCTTTTTAGCTGTCCAAGCCATACTATTACCAATATCTCTAAGTGTTTCTCACTTCGTAACGCAGGCAGTTGACAAGCCTTGTGTGCGCTTGTCCAGGGCGATTGCGAGGTTGGTGTTGGGAGAGGCTAAACATGAATCTTGTGCAGAGTTAAGGGTAGATTAATGGAATCAGATATAAATGTTGAATTTTCAACTTCACATGCTAAATCTGCATAAAACTTGATTTAGAAATAGATTATATTGGAGGCAGTACAATAAAGCCTGAAGAATTAATAAATTACAATATTATGACAAGGTAGACGAACAAATCATACCAATTACACTATATATTTCCCAGTGTCTGTTTCGGCCCCTTTGCCAGCAACTGCCGCTATAACATTAAAACGAATGTTACACGCTAAATCCATCCCCGCTTTCACTTGAGATGTAATGCTTCGTTGGAGATGAATCATGTCCTCGACAGGCCAATCTCGGGGAACTGTAATCTCCAAATCGGCAATTACTAGACGGCCTGACTTGATGCCTGTGAGACTAGCCACGTCGATGACTCCCCTATATGCAGGTTTTTCTAAAGCATCGCGTATCAGATTCAAAATTGAATCTCTTATATCGTCGTCAATGCTTCGGTCAGTAAGCTCGTACAGTGACGAGAGAGCGAACTCGGCTGCAGGTTTCACCGCCATTACAGAAATACACAATCCTCCGACAAGATCTAGCCAGGCAGTGTCCTTCAGTACCCTGTCCCCGAGAACAACAAATATTATTACAATCTCTGTCAAGCTGTCGATTCGGTGGTGGATGGCATTTGAAGCCAGAACGGCTGACTTGCGCTCTTGAGCAATTCTTTTGGCTAGACGGGTAACGTGAGTAAACTGCTGGCTTAACCCAATGGTTTGAACATTTATTTCAACTTACTTTCTTGATAAAGCCACTCTTTGATTGCCACTGTTGTCACAGAGAGGCCTAATACCAACATACTGGACATGGTCCCGTCGGACAAGTATGTGTGATCAAAGCTGTCTGTAGGCATAGAAACCTGTTGGATGGCACCAAATGGATAACTTGGAAGAAACCGTGTGGCTAGAGCCCAGAGACTACTGTATCCCATGGCAGTGCCTCCAAAGAGGAGAGTCGCGGAAATGCTGAGGGCACCCAAACTCTCAAACTTTCCATACCCGTGAGGAAACTGCTCGGTAGCTGGCCTCAGGCTCCATTTGACAGCAACCAGTGCGAGGATGTCTGATAGGAGATCTGCGGTACTGTGTATGGAGTCGGCCATCAAGGTCCTGGACTTGAGCATGTATCCGCAAACTCCTTTGACGACCGCCATGATGAGATTTGCGTATAAGCCGACTTGAGTGACGAAAACACCGTCATCACTCCCCTCACTGGGAATGGCTTGGTAAATACCCGAGGGTTCGCGAGTCTCCCTGTGATATGTCATGGCCTCCAAATTTGAATCAAAGTAAGAGCGAGTGGGAGCTTTGGTGCAGAGAGACTCATAAGAATGTTCTGGTGGCATGAGATTGAAAAGGAGCTATTCACTCCTGCTGACCTCGGTGCACAATGGGGAAAATGACAAGGCATAAAGAAGTACGTACTTATGCTATGAAGAAGATCACATGTACATCAGGGGCTGCTAAGCTCAGACTCTCTCGGGGCACTCGACTTGCACTTGCGCCGCGAAATCACATCGCAGATATTTCCCTTTGCTACAGGGTTCAGCCTCGATAATTTGGGCTTGCGTCTACCCACATGCTTCACCAAAGTCATGCATGTAATTGGCTCTACAATGCTCCTATCTACAGCATCAATAATATTCGATATTAAGAGAAAACACAAACTGTATGATTTTGAGACATTATCCCACAGATATCTAAATCCACGGCCAGGGTACCCGACTGCGCAGCCTCAAAGTATTGTATATACACTCTGTTTATCGCTAAGTTCTTTGCATTTGTGTTGGGACTGAAGCTTCCTATAAGCCCTTAACTTTATCACCCTACATTACCTTATTTGGTTTTCAGCTGGACCCATTTGCGGAATCTAGCCTTTTTCGATAACCTGGCTGCCTCGGCGGCCGCTTGCGTGTCTTAGTTATATCGTATGCACGTCTCCACTTCCAGTTCCGCGGGGAACCATCTGCAGATGAGAAATGGCCCTTGCCAACAGAGAAGCGTGGGGTCGTGAGTAAAGCAAAATGTGGCGCGTGATAGTGTGATTACTAGGGGAGTGTGCGTTAAGATAAAGAGAGTAAGCTTTCGCAACGCGACTCCAAAGTCTAACCGCACATGAGAAAGGCGAGAGGAGAGAGACGCTGTGTTTGCCGGGATTGGCATAGAGTACATTATGTACATAAATAAGGGCCTAGACTGCATTGCATCCAAGAATTGAAGCAACCAAGCACCAGTCTTAGAGCGCTTTCTTACATCTTCCATAAACAGAAGTCCAATACCAGCTCTTTCCTTATCGAAAATGCAGGTCACGAAATTCATTACCCTCTTCGCCATCTTTGTGGGCTCAGCTATGGCCCTAGCCCCTCCCGCTATTCTTCAACCTGAAGCTCTGGAGAAGCGTGAGCTTGGACCTCGTCAGGCAACTCGTATGTATTACAAGTTTGAAAAAGATGACACTGTTTGATCTAGCGGTACTGTAACATGGACTGACGAGTGAGTAGCTCCTAACTCCCCTAGACTCTTTGAGGAGGAGGAGGAGGAGGATGACGATGAGGATGAGGAGCTGCGAAGGATGTAGGCACCCTATACTTTTTATTTTGTTTTCCCTTTCCATAGCTAGCATATAGCCATTCCATGTCGCTTCTCTGTCATTCTCCGCTTGTATCCCTACCGGGTCCTATGCTCCAGGGACGGTAAACATTTCAAGCATACTCGGGACCTCATCTATATGTTGGAACTCTATAGAGCGCGGTCTCTCAAGTAGTGCTGCTGTTTAGTCAAGATTGATAGAAAAGGGTGACGTTTGTACCAGCGTTCTCTTGTGTTCTTCACCTTTGTGCGGGGACTTCGACCTTGTTTAGCCCCTTATCATTACAGACATATTATCCAAGCATTTGAGGCAATTTAGATCTTGCTGGTGTCCACTTTGTATGTTATTAGATTGAGATATAGGTAGACTTTATAATGTAAATAGATAAGTCTTATATACTATAATAGGTAGTGACAGGATATAAAGAATAGCTCCTTCAGTAGTTCTGTTGTATGCTTTCCTATTTGTTTCTTTCTTACTTCCCCCTTAACTCGTAGCAACTTCCCATTCTCCATCAGCTTGCCCATAGCAACCGTAAGTCTCAAGTGAGACCAAACCACTTAAAGTCATCATCTTCGTGAGTAGGCACAACATGTCCAACCCCAGCTGCAGATACAGCAACAAACTTGGTTCCGTCTCCATAGATCATAGTGGTGTAGCCAGACTGCGGGGTGTTTGACTCATTGCGGGTGAGGGAGACGCCATGGATAGTCGACCACTCTTTGATCTGCTCGAGGAAGTTCTGGTAGAATACCAGGTTGTCGGCGGTACCGTGCCAGGTCTTGAATCGGGGATAAGAACCGCTGTAGCCTGGGTACATAGACCGGACCTGGTTGGCCCACTCCTGCCCAGTCTTTACTATCTTCCCATCAGAGCAGACACGGTCAGAACTGATGGGGCTGGATCCAGGCGACCCAGCCATGCATCCAGCGGCGACGCCAGAGTAGCAAGTAGCAGCAGCGAAGCGATCCGGGTAAGTAGCGGCGAGCACATTGGTCATCATGCATCCAGAGCTGGTGCCAGTGACAAAGACCTTCTTGGGGTCGGCTTTGTACGTCTTGATAACATAGTCGACCATGCTGACGAGGACCTGGCTGTCACCCTGGCCGTCATGCTTGAGCGTCTTGGCGCTGGCGACATCCCAGCAGTTAAAGTCCTTCTGGGAGGACGGGAAGATGAGGATGACCTTGCGGGAATCGGCGAGTGACCTGTACTTGGTCTGCTGGAAATAGCCGGGTCCGTTGCCACCGCAGGCGTGCAGCTGAATACCAGCACCAGACCCTGGTCAGCTCATACCCAATGATAAAATAATGGAAATGATGTATGTCACTTACGGCGAGCATCACTGCTGGACTTGCAGGGAGGTTGCTGGGGATATAGGCCTGCATGGTTAGCTGCGTGTTATAGGTCTGTCCGAAGTTAGTGATGGTCTGGAGCTGAGCTGCAACCAGGCTGGCGCCCAGGCTGAGCTGTGTCAGAAGCTTGCGCGGAGAAAGATAGTCGAGCATGATAGTGATGATTTCTCTGATTCTCCTTCTTGTGGTGGCTGCTGTTCTCTTTCTTGGCCGAGGCCGACCAGAGTTTTATACTTTATGGAAGTCATTGATATAACGTCGACTGAGGCGAGCTTGAAGTGCCGACCTGAAATACCGCGAGAGCCGGAGGCAGAATGTCCGTTACGGGATCCCTGCGCCTGTTAAATCCGGCAAAAACAGCCAATGTTCCGTGTCTTTTTTAGTAAATGTCAAATAGTACATAGCGTTACATATATAGATCAAACAAGTAGTAATTTAAGTATGTTTTATTTAAATTGACTACAGGAGATAATAGTGAGTTACATTACCCCTCACTGGAGACGCAGTTCTGCAAAGGTAAATAGGGTAATTACAAATACAGTAAGCGGAAGATCACGCTCCGTAACAACCAGGAACAGCAACTGGTTTCATATCTTCTGACATTTCCAAGTTTGCTATGCATGCAAATACTACTCTCGTATGAGCAGCAGGGATTTACTGGTGATCGCTATTCAGCCTTTACTCGGTCCTCCCTGACACCGAATCGGAGGCTTTAAATTTTAATGGGGAACGGCAGCTGAACAGGGTTGTTGATGAAAAGACAATGCATAGGCTATGGGGTCTAAGGATAAATTACATGAGTCTAGAATTCAAGCTTCTCATGGCACATGCCAATACTTGAGGCTCTCGGATTCATCATGGTGTTGTAAACATGGCAGCTAATGCAAGTATTACTTCAATTTAACTCTCAAGGCTCATATACACACTAATAAAAACAGAGGATTCAACTCTAGCTAGCTTCTCGCAACCGACAGATACATCATCCCTTTTAAAACTTAAGCTCATACTGCTTTTTACCCTCTGCACTTAGACCCAAGGACACGACTTCCTTGTCCTCACTCACAACAGTTCTTAGATCTCCGAAAGGCAGAATGACAACAAGTGACTTCCAAGGTGCTTGGAAGCCAGAGCTCTCGTCCTTAGAGAACTTAACCTTGATCTCAGAATCAGTAGCAGAATACGCGATGGTGTAGGAAGAGATCTTGTTCTTGGTAGCCACAGAGGTACCGTCATCTTCATACCATGTTGTTTCATGCCACTTGCCATCACGAGACGCCTTTTGAGGAGGAAAGATCTCCACGCCTCGGTAGTCATCAAGAGGTAGGTTTGCCACGTTCTCCTTCTCGCCGGGCGAAAGAACCTGAACATCTCGACCAACAGCGACGGCACGGCCGACCTTTCCTAGGACGGGAATACCTGCACCATGCCACTCAACATCAAGGTCGACCCATTGGCCAGCTTCGAGATACTGATACGGCGCATTGAGGTTCAAATATCCCTCATCATCGTCCGAAGCCTTGGGAAGGTAGAACTTGACCTTGCTAGCCCCAGCCTCAAAAACACCACCGACAAGCATTGAGTCACCGAGCCAGTATTGCTTCTCTCCATCAAGAAGCTTCCATACCTCAGGATCAGACTCGTAACCCCATCCGATCCATCTTTGAGGTGGTGACGCGCTCTGGTGACTTTCAAGGGACAGAGAGTAGATGTAAGGGATCAATGCATAGCGACGCTTGATGGTCTTTCGGACAAGATGGGTAATGGAAGGGTGCATCCAGGGCTCAATGACATCGCCTATTGAGTTATCTTCACCCGTCTTGAAGCAGTTGATGGCAAATCGAGGAGAGTAGATTCCAAGCTGAACCCATCGAAGGAGAAGCTCAGGATCAGGTTGAGGACCTTCAAAGCCACCAATGTCATGTCCATAGCATTGCATGAGAGAAAGGCCAGCATTGAGGCCCAGAGCAGTTGAGCCCCTCATACTATCCCAGCTTGTAGTGTTGTCACCACTCCAAGAGCTACAAGCATATCGCATAGTGCCAGCCGTAGCACTGCGAGTGAGAACAAAAGGACGGGAGTCAGGGTTGACCGCAAGAAGAGCATCGTGAGATGCCTTGCCGTTGAGTTCGGTGTGTAAGCTGCGACCCCAGAGGCCGACTTGAGGGCGCTTCTCAAGACCTTCGGGAACTTGGAGTACATCCTTGTTGACATTGAGAGCACATTCCCAATCATCATCAGGAATGGTATACTCGTTGTTATCATTCCACATGCAGTCAATACCTTCTTCTGCAAGCTTCTTGATACCATTATACCACCAATTGTAGCCGGCTTCAGAAGTGAAGTCGATGTGACCGCCATTGGCCCTTTCACCACCTCCAGCACTCCAAAGCTTTGTCACAGCTGGTTCCTTGGTGTGAGGATCAAGGAAGAGACCTCCAGCTTCCTTGAGCTTCTGGTACTCAGGATGGCTGGAGACGAGATATGGCTTTACGTTGGCGATACAACGCATGCCGAGCTGATGGAACTCCTTGATCCAGTCCTCGGGGTCGGGGAAACGATGATGATTCCATGTAAAGACGTGTCGGTTCTTGGGGTGCTGCTCAGCCACAGTGTATCCAGACGACATTTGGTAAGCCGAGCAAGGAATGTCGTGCTCCTTCATCTTGTGTGCTAACTCAATCAAGGCTTCGCCAGCAGGGGGACTGTCGAGCATGGAGTATTTCATGCCTCCAGAGAGGTAACCAAAAGCCCAGCGAGGAACAAGAAGAGGATAGCCGGCGAGCTCAGCGTAGGTCTGAACGACTTCTTTGAGAGTCTTTCCAGCAATGATGTACTCTTCCAGACCACCAAAGTCCTGACGGTAGACCTTGTAGAAACCCCACATGCCATCCATCTCAGACCCGATAGAGTATTCTCCTCGAGCATGGCTGGTTGAGAACATGGCTACGCAGCCTTGAGGTGTAGCATTGATCAGGAGGGGGATGTTTTTGTAGAGAGGATCAGTTCGATGGACATCGTAACCAAAACTGTCAGTTGCTGACATCTGGAAACGGCGACCGGAGAGATCCATTGGTGCAGCCTTTTCTCCGAGACCAACATGAAATGTCTTGCGGTTGTACTGGGTGTAATGAGCAACACCATCGCCGTTGACGGCATAAGATCTGTTATCAAGGTCCTGCAGAATTGGTGGCTGTCCATCAAAGCCTACAGAGAGAAGAGGAGTCTCTCCAGCGTAGTCGACATTGGCAATCACATCGCCAATCTGAATCTTGGTTCCTTTGTCAGTTGATATGACTTTTGGTTGAGATCCATCCAGCTTTGTCTCAGCGCGAGGAACGCTGGGACGAGGCGGTAGAGGATGTGTAGCTGATGTGAAGGTAGTTCTGAAGACGTTGGGACGGACGGCTTCGAAATTGAACTCGAAGGGCAAAGTGGCATCATTGCATCGCAAATGGACAGATGGCTTGGTGCTGTCCTTGCTGGCTGCATCGACAGTCCATGATGAAGGAATGCGTTCTCGTTGAGGCATGATGAAAGAGTAATTGAGTTGTGATATGCAGACTCAATGGTAGATGGTTCAACACTGAAGGTTGTAGGAGGGGACTGGTCCTCTTTTTAACTCAATGCAACGTACATTCATTGCCGGAGTCGGGATGCGAGTATCGCCTCATTTACAAATAATATCTACCAAAAACAAGCCAAGATCGGGTCCATCTCGCTTTGTCCGACACCAGCGCCGGAGAATTACAGTCAAGTCCGGTTCTTCCCTGCCGCGTGACCTGTTCAGCACTAAACCCCTCACGTTGGGGGTCGGAGAAAACTCCAAAAAGTCCGATTTTCTAGCCGAGCATCCCCACGGGGTAAAAAGTCCACTCCGAAGCCTGCAACGGTATTACTTTTGAAGATCACTTTTGAAGATCATATAGTTGACTTGGGGATCCCGGCTTGTAACAAACTTTCAATCTTTAGATTTTACATTTTGAGTCATGGTCAGCCTCCAGAGACAAAGAATTGAGAGCGTTTTTACTATGTAGACAGCCGAAACACCGAGCTCCACAAAGTTGAGCCTATAGCAAGCTGAGAATTGATGTTACTGCCTGAGGCCCCAAACGAGAGTTCATTTCTGGAGTTCCCCGCTCAAACATGATTCGCACGTTGAAAGATTGAGCATCATGAGATGCGATGTACCCTTAATATCTGCTCCGTGTAGGCTTTCAGAGCTCTACAAACAAGTATCGACATGTCACAAACCATTCAAAATACAGAAGAGGGTCCATTGCAGGGGACATCATCCTCACGTATTCGTAAGAAGAGAATACCGGTATAGCCGCCCTGCTGCTTATTGAGAGCTAAACTCGGTATCAACCTGAATGTTATAAAAGGAAACTGACAAGATGGATGAAGAAAGCGTGTATAGCATGTCGTCAAAGCAAAGTCAGTATGCAGTAACTGTGCATATTAGGTCTAACCGCTTATGATTTGATTAGGTTAAGTGTAATGGCTCGCGGCCATGTTCTCGGTATGCAATCCATGCGAAAGGTTCTATCTACAGTGCTAATAGCCAATTCAGATGTTGCCAGCTTCGAAAGACATGCAACTTTGTTGAGAGACCAAAAGAGGAGCATGAATTGTCTGTCCTCCCTGCCAACGCCAACATAACACTATTGATAATCGCCTTTTAGGAAGATTGAAGCTCTCCAGAAGGAGATCGAGTTTCTCAAGTCACGTTTGCAGTCACATACCTCACCTATGATAGACTGTTCACCTACTGGATACCCAGAAGAACATGAGCCACGTTTCATCGTGACGAATCACACTGATATTCCGTTTCAAGCTGCGTATCCATCTGCACCAACCAGAGCCCCATCCCAACAAATGGCACCATCCAGCACGAGCTCCCCGGAGACTTCGACATACCATTCACGAATAAATGGTCGATCAAGGTCAGCGTTTGAGACAGATTCAGTAGCTCCGACGAGCGCCGAACTTGGAGTTGAACTTGGAGACGAAGAGGCTCAGCTGTATTTCAACGCCTTCTTTTCCGGCTGTGACCGCTACGTTCCCGTATTTGATCCGCAACATGATTCGATTCAAGCTGTTCACAGCAGAAGCGCCTTGCTGTTCATCACAATCTGTTCGGTAGGATGCCGTGTTCTCAACGGCACCAGTTCGAGATGGCGAGCTCTCGCTCTTCAAACTCAACGCATGCTCAACGTCGCTATTGCCAATCCGTCGATGGGAAGCCTTGAGACTGTACAAGCACTGCTTATTCAAGCCTGTTATGCTGGGGAGAGAGCACTTTTGGTAGCGATTGCGACTCGCATGGCGTTGGATCTCGAATTCCCCGAAGCTTACGATACACTAATCGCAGAATCAGCCTTGGGCGGAATCCAGACCAATAACAGTGACCAGACTACTTTCGACGATAATTCTACGCGCATGCGCAAAACCAGGGTCTGGTTACATTTATTAGTAATGAGCTACATTCTGCATGTAGACGCTGGTGGAATGCCAACCTTTAAATTTCGAGGTGCCTCACGAAGATGCAGAGTCCTTCTTCAGAGCCCATTTGCTACAGGCATGGACCATTACCTCTTTGCTCAAGTCGAGCTCAACGTTCTTCGTGCAAAGATATATGCATCTTTGCCCCAGCGAGCTCACCTAAATGATGAGGAGATTCTCGATCTTGTCAAAGACGCCAAACTAGACATTGATGTCTGGTATCAGGATTGGATACGCCTATCGCAACCTCACCATGAGTCAATGCCATGGTTTGTTCCAAATCTATCAGTACAACGCTGCTGGGCTGACAATATGGCTCTTTGCCGTGCTGTAAGGGCAGCAGGCGTGGAGAATGTTAACGTCATGTCACCAATCCAGAAGAACATCTTGTCAATGACAAAAGCCTCACTTCAACAACATCTTGATATAATTATTCAAGAACCAAGGATTTATCTAAAAAGCACGCGGTATGCTATGGACTTTGTTTGGGCTAAAAATACCTTCTGCTGCCTGCTTCTGCTTAAACTGTCCGCCCTACTACCCGCAACAGATAACTTGCAGGCGCAAGGTTTCAGTAATGAGCTTGTAATGAAAGCCAGTATCTTACTGCAAGAACTGGAACTGGTGGCGGCTGCGGGAAATAGAGACGACACTCGTTCGAACACTAGTGCACTGTATCTGCAGCTTCTGAAAACAAGCATACAGAAGTATCGACGATGGCTAGGCCAAGATCAAGAAGGCTCTCAAGTGGTACAACCATCTGCCCTCCCAACTCAACAAAGAAATTGCGACCCAACTGGCTCTGAGTATAATGAACTAGAATCCTTTATCCCGGATCAATTTGTCTTTGAATGGGATTTTCCCGGCTTAACATTGTTTTCTTCTCCGGTCCATGAGACCAGTTGGATCCATGAACTTCTTGCTGGAGCACAGGAGTTTGGAGAAAATGGTAGTAGCATCAATTGGGCCTTGATCGACTTTTCAATGTGAGAAAGCTGGCATCAACGAAGAACTCTTCACAATATTTTACAGGTACTTTGTATGAGAGATATTCAAAAAGACTTGTGACGGTATCCCTTTTGTCAAATGCCGCAGCAGCGTAGTATTTTACCGACATCACCTTGAAAGCAATTGTCATATCATGCAACTTCTTGATCTTCTATTGGTAAAGCTGTCTAAGATGTAACCCTGCACCAACATGCTTGTAATGTCAGCCAACCGCGACTCAGTGGGAGTTTACATAATGTGCCAGTACTCCACTGGCGTCGGCTACAGAAATTGACGTGTCAATATGGTTACGAATCACGCCGAGAACCCCGGCTTATAGTGAACTCGAACTCACATCATGCTAATTCGGGTTCCAGTATTCTCTCCTCTTCCTTCTTCCTCTCTCGACGCGTTGTAAAAAGTTCTACCTACTTTTGATCGATTCTGAAGGCCCAGGATGACGACAATGGATAATCAGCCACTTGTTGCTGACGAAAATGAAAGTGTAAGGCATTTGAGACTACCTGTAGTCACAGTAGCTGACTTGGTACAACCTAAAGGTTCTTGGCGACCGGGACTCTGGTCATGAAGAGGTATGTAATGTCTCTTGAGCCCACTGATCGCAAATCGAATGTAAACTGACAGACTTCCTTCTCTGCATCAGGAAGTGGAGTCATCAACTCAAAGTATAAGCAGCTCCATTCTTCAATACCGTCAAGAGAACGGAAGAACCTACCATGGGTACAAGGACGGCAGTGAGTTTCACAAGTCGTTATGAGCCGCTGGTCGCTGATTGACAGAGTACAATGTCCCAAATGATGAGGAAGAGAACGAGAGACTAGGTATACAAACACTTGGCTTCAATACGCATCTCACTAAGCGACCTTAGATTTACAACATGCTTTGTTCCTTCGAACCTTTGATGACAGATTGGGCTTCGCCCCACCAAACAATCCCGAAGCCAATGTCAAGCATGTTCTAGATATAGGCACTGGCACTGGAATCTGGGTGATGGACTACGCAGACGATCATCCAGGTGCTGAGGTTTGTTTGCAGCTCGTCCTTTGTTCATTAACAATTAACATTTCTCAGGTCATTGGAGTCGACCTTTCACCAATTCAGCCCAGCTTGTATGGATGCTCATGCCTGCTTCCACAAATCAGCTGACGATATCAGTGTCCCACCAAATGTGCGATTTATTATTGATGACATCGAGGAGGAATGGCAATACTCTACGCAGTTCGATTACATTCACAGTCGGATGATGAACTCTAGCATCGCGGACTGGTCAAGCTATGTTGCCAAGATCTACGAGTGAGGTTCCGCAAGCGACTGGTCGTTTGCCCACCGAGGCTAACTAGACATAGTAACTTGGAGCCGGGTGGTTACGTGGAGCTACAAGAGATTGATGTGTTTACTAAGTCTGACGACAACACGTTAACACCGCAGCACAATCTACGCCAATGGTCTCAACTTATTTACGATGCATCAGTCAAGCTGGGTCGACCATATTTCGACCCATGCAATCTTAAGGACGTTCTCACTAAGGCCGGCTTTGAAGATGTGACAGAAGCAAAATTCAAGTGGCCGACAAACCGATGGCCAAAGGACAAGAAGCATAAGGAACTTGGAGTATGGAATAATGAGAATGGGAATTTCTTCCTTGAGGCCGTGGCGATAGCTCCGCTTACGCGGGCTTTGGGATGGTCAAAGGAAGAAGTCACCGTGTTCATTGCTCAAGCCAGGAAAGAACTCAATGATCCACGTATTCATGCCTACTGGCCAATGTGAGTCTAATCTTATCATCAATACCCTATGGTAAACTAATTGCTGTTAGTATCTCTGTGTATGGACGGAAGCCAGTGAACTAGCTTTACACAATGCACATAACAGGACCAGAAAGATTTTACACTTTTCACTGGCAAAACATCGGAAAGACAATAGGCTCATAGTTCGTGTTAGAAGCAAGTTGAAGGGTCATAGGACGTAGTACCCCCACATACGATTGGCTTGTCGAACGTTTGATCGTCTCGTAGCTGAATGGACAGCAGCACTGGGCCGCAAAGGGTGCAGCATGAGTCGGGGATATTGGCTCGGATGTTGAGAGATATGATGTTTTGGGCCAGGTAGAGTAGTAACTAATGATCCCTGGCCTTTATCACGTATATTTTGAATGGCTAACCTGTGGCTTGATGTAGTCTTGGCAACTACTATAACAAAAAGACTGCTACAACTAAGGCTTCGATGTCACGTAACAGAATGCGTATTAGGTCAATGCGATATAGGATATTATGTTTGTCTTGGCAGAAATCTGCTTCAGATGGTTCATTGCGATTTATTAATGCTCTATCATAACTCTTAATTTTTTATAGCTTGGATGTGCTCTCCTCACGGCCCTTGAGGTTAATGTGAGGAGTATCATTTGCAGGACGAGTCACAGCGTAGAAAGCAACGCCATGAGATCTGGTCGAGAACTATACACAGGTCAGTAATTGTCAACCAATTAGTTAAAGACAAAGAGGACAAACCTGAGCCTTGGAGCCAACATGGAAGAAGGCCCAGTCTCCAGCAACGAGATGGTGAGTGATACCAGTAGCCTCGTCCTATTTGTAATCAGCATCATAGGTTTTCTAGACCATTGAGATTAACGCTTACAGTCACATCGATTTGGCCGCTGAGAACATATTTGGTCTCTTCGTAGTCGTAGGATCCGTAGCGTGTAGGACCAGGAACGACCTTGTAGAAGCCTGTAGTCAAATAATGGGCAGAGTCATTGCGCTGGCTCTGGATTGAGTGGAAGTCGGCGATAATAGCGCACTCGCCATCAGGGATGGGGATATGTTCGTGGCCAGCGCCCTTGATAATAGTGAGAGGAACGATCTTGTTAGACACTTAATATGCAGGTCAGTAAAGATGTATCTAAGCACTTAGTTATGGCATCTTACTCTTTGCTAATATGAATATAATTACCGAGACAGATAAAAACAGTGCACAACAATAGATCATGCCTTTTTATAAGTACCAAGTCAAGACGGAGCATTCTCGGCATATACATGCAAGGGGCAGTACGGGAGACGGCTCCGGGGCCGTAGCTCCGTGCTTGAGAGTTACCCATTGAGGTTATCGAGATGCCACTAAACCCAAACCAAAGTGAAAGCGGCTTAGTAAAGCTCGATTGCGAGAGAACACATGATCGGAACCCCGCGGCTCTTGACCGGATTATTTTGGGGGCTGGGAACATACTTATCTTATCAATGGGGGCTGACTATTTGTTATCTGGTTTTCTTATCTACTACCCTGTACCTCGTAATAAACAAGTTACACTGCTTCAAAAACATTAACCAGAACTCATCCGTCTTTTAAACTGTTATTAACTCCCAAAATAATGTCATGTCTATCTGGCTGAGCCTAACAATGAGTAAATGAAGCCGGCTACAAAGGTTGCCCGAAAGTTTCACAACACAAGACCAACTTGAAAAGAATAGATATAGGATGTCTGGTTGTTTGAGCTCATTTGTCACTGAGACTGAGAATTCGTGATGGTCTTGTCTGGTCCAGCGTCCAGGCTTTGATATGTGACTCGGTTGTCGGTAATGAAAGGCCTCTAAAAGAGGCTTAATGAGGAGCAAAACAGTAGAAAGGCAAAGCCATGGCATTTAACACTGACTGGTAACAACGCCACCTGAGCCAAGTCCCCCAGGAAGTGGCACGCTCCGAAAGCCAAACAGCCATTTCGGAGTTTCCCCGCCGCATCGTTTTTGTTCTGGGGTAAGTGGATCATCAACCTGCAAATCTGGGGTAGCGTAGTAATGGAGTCATGGTTTCAATTTAACATCGAAACTCCTAATTACAAAAAGAGCGGTCTATTTAAAGCAATCAAAGAAGTCGTCATCAACTGCTGCCCAAGGCATTATAATACTCTTACAGAAAGGAGTACAGAACCCTTCCATCAATCTTATCAATTACCAGCTCACAATACCTCAAACATTGTGGTTTTGATCCGTTCCCAATGGCTAAGCATACAACTGCTTACAACAGGCTGGCCACTGTTGCCGTTGCTTTTGGCTCACTTGTAAGTAACCTCCATGACAGTCAACGTCAAGCTGTGTGGTGCTCAATTGTCTATAGACATACGGCTACTGCTCATCCGTTATCGGAAGCACAATCGGACAGCCAGGATGGTACAACTTCTTTGACCTACCCCAGCAGGGCGAGCCAGGTTATGGAACCAAGACTACCGAAGCCATCTCGACCGCGAACGGAATCTACAGCGCAGGCGGCGCCATTGGCACTCTTTTCGTAATGTGGGCAGCAACTGCGCTGGGTCGGAAGAGATCTATCCAGATTGGGGGAGCTTTTGCGTTGCTGGGAGGAGCACTGCAAGGTGGCGCAGCAAATTTGGGGTGAGTCTTGTCCATTTGCTTGCACTTCTGCTACCTTTTGGTATGGCATCGACTAGAAGACTGACTTGTCACTTTAGTATGTTTCAAGCTGGCCGAATTTTGGCTGGTATCGGTATCGGTATCCTCGTCACAGTCTGCCCGATGTATATGGGAGAGCTTGCACCGCACGATAAGCGTGGGTGGCTTGTAGGACACCACGCAATCTTTCTCGTCTTTGGCTATATGCTCTCAGGTTGGCTTGGGTATGCTTGCTACTTTGCCACAGCGAGTATGCCAGATTTTGCTTGGAGATTTCCCTTATGCATGCAATGTCTAGCTCCTACGATACTTCTTGCAACGTCTTTCTGGATCCCAGAGTCTACGCGATGGCTCTTGCAGCAGGGTCGAGTCGAGGAGGCTTGTAAGGTTGTTCGTAACTTGCGAAAGTCCCCAGATGACCCAAATGACTTGGTCGCTCGAGAGGAGATCTACCAGATTAAGGAACAGCTCGCTTTGGACTCTGCCAAGCTCAAGGCTTTAGGTTGTGGACCCCTGATGGCTGTCATTAAGAAAAAGAGCTATCGCAAGCGTTTGGCAATAGGCTTCCTTACTCAATGGGGCGCCGAGTTCGCTGGGCCATTGATCATTGTAAGTTATTGTTTGTTGGTCACGACTTGATTCGTATTCTAACACTCTCAGAACAACTACTCGGTCATTCTTTATACCAATTTGGGTCAAACTGGGTCTATGCCTCTACTCCTTTCTGCTTTGTGGCTCACAACAGCTGGCATCATCTACAACCCGCTTGGCGCCTGGCTTCATGACAGAGTCAATTCGCGCCGATGGATGTTTATGACCGGCTTGTTTGGCTGTTTGATTACCACCAGCGGCCTTGCTGCCTGTATTTCTGAGTTCTCTGGAACCTCGAATAAGGCGGGCAATGCGGCAGGTGTCTTCTTTGTCTTTCTTTACCTTGCATTCCAGGGGTAAGTCTCTCGCTCTTAACCTCGATATTCACAGTAGCTAACAATATTCCAAGAACCTTCTGTGATACAACAATGTATATCTATGTGGCGGAAATCTTCCCAACCGAAATTCGTCCTATTGGCATGGGCTTCTCTCTCTTCGGTCAGTTCACAAGCACCATCATCCTGCTTCAAACAGCCCCCATCGGGTTTGTGAACGTTGGCTGGAAGTACTATCTGGTGATCATCATTTGGTGCATCTTCTTCATTCCCATTGTTTACCTGTACTTTCCCGAGACTGCCAAGCTCTCACTTGAGGAGATTTCTGCCCGTTTTGGTGACGATGTTGCCGTTCATGTCAACGATGTTCCAGAAGAGCAGCGCAAAGAGCTCGATGAGTTCATTGGAAAGTTGGATATTACCCATATGGAGGATTCTGCAACACAGAACAAGGTCACAAACTAAATACGTCAACGAAACGAGTCCAGGATAGAGACAGAGTATTTCGAATCAGACAGTCATGTATACTATTAAATTGAACATCGTGGTTATCATTACATGTTCTCTTATCCTGTCATTCAAAACTGAATAATGCATAATATGTTAGTCTCTTATTAGATGAGATAATCTTGGCGTTGAATCCATGTTTCCTGGTCGATGCAAGGGCCAAGTCTCTTGCCTACCCCTCAGTGGCACGCTCCGGTTCATGTGGCCAGACTAGAGTCTGTAGATGATACCTGATCCCCATGGGGTTGCCCCTTTCTCCGCATCAGCTTATCCTTTTCAAGCTAGGTTATGCTAGCTCAGCGAAACTCCGCTTTATGCTACTGAAAAGAAAATGAGGGCGCTGTAAAAAGTAGTAAAAGTCCATGCGTGTTTCATGGGCACGCTACCTACATTCTTTTTCGTTATTTCTCAGTTCTCCCATAGCTCTCAAGATGGGCTCCATGATTGCAGCTGATAGTAGCTCGCTACATCACCAAAAGTATGATAGTCTCCCGGACCCGAAAAGAGTCTGGACCGGCAAGCCTGGGTCTAGGGAAGAAGGTCTTGGCCGTCTCGTGCTCCTCACACCAGAAGTGGTAGCCAATGCTGCATCAACATGCATTAAAACAGGTCGGCGTACATCTCTGAACTGGGAGCTGACCAAGCTCGACATTGCCAACTTCAATCGAGCTCCGGCCCAACATCATATTGTCTCTCTTTTAAATGGTGCGGCATACGACGATGTCTACATCTTCAACCCTCAACAGTCATCTCAATGGGATGGGCTTCGTCATTTTTCTGCACCAGCCCCAACTGTATCAGACCCAAATCGTCGCCTTTTCTATGGAGGAATGACTTCGGGAGAGATACAAGACAGAAACAATACGCGCTTAGGCATCCAGCACTGGGCCAAGGAGGGTATTTGTGGTCGCGGAGTGTTGTTGGATTATGCTGAGTACGCTCAACGTCATTCAATAGCCTACACAACATTTTCAAACCATTCCATCCCTCTGCATATACTTCTCGACGTGGCAAAAGAGCAAGGCGTGAAATTTCTTCGAGGAGATATCCTGTTCATTAGAATCGGAGTTGTTAAAGAATGGGACCAGCAGATGTCGGCAGCGGACAAGTTGGCGTACGCACAAAGCTCCAACCCGCAACATGCCGGAATTGAGGGCAGCGAAGAGATGTTAAGATGGATATGGAATGAAGGCTTCTCAGCTGTGGCTAGTGATGCCATTTCCTTTGAAGTATACCCTCCACAACCATCTTATACACGAGGAGGGGATGATCCAGTTAAGGGCTTATTTATGCATGAATATTTGATTGCAGGCTGGGGAATGCCAGTTGGCGAACTATTTGATCTTGAGGCTTTATCACGGCTTTGCCAGGAAGAGCAGAGATGGGAATTCTTTATAACCTCTGCGCCGTTAAACATGCCAGGAGGCGTCAGTACACCCCCAAATTGTATAGCTATATTTTAAACTCTATTTCTTTTGTCACATATTGCGACATAAGAGACATTATAACTTGTTATTTTACAGACCTTTTGTTTCCAATACTTGAAACACCTTTGTGAACTTGTGAGCCAACCCCCAGCATTTCAGCTTTTTGAGTATCTCCTGTGCATCGTTGCTGATAGCTGGAATGCAACCATCAACACCAATATCTGGAACCGACCCAGTACTAGCGGGTCCTCCCACTTCGATCCATTTAACCACAACTCTTCTGTGAGATAGATTCTGATCATGTAGATCAAGCCTAACGCCTTGGACGACCTCATTTGGCGATGTTCTGGTATGGTCCCCATAAGTCGAGTAGGCAATAATGAAGATGTAACCCATAAAGACTCGCATAATCTCGCAAGGGGCAGAAACTATGTATTCATTGGCAATCGCGACTATTTGCGCGGCGTGCCAGCACAATCTTCTTGCGGTTTTGGGATCTTTGGCAAATGTCATCTTGAGACGGTTGCGAGCCACCTCGATGTCGTTATGCCGTTGCGATTCTGATGAGATGAGACCACGCACGATAGATAGTATAAGGTCCAGGACACCGTTTGCGGCACAAAGGTGAGAGTAGTGGCAAAGAAGACTCGCGATGCTATGTCTATGTTAGTATGCATTATATAAAAAGGAGCTGTTCCTTACTTGTAGCTGGTAAGGTCGCTAGTTGATGACGGCAAAGACAAAGACTCAACCAGATTATTCAACCCCTTGAGGAGTGACCTCTTTGTGTCTTGATGGGCGGCTACAATGGAGCCAAGGCCGAGGTACTCGGGCATTGCGACAACTTCCAGCTGCCAGAGATCCCATAGTAAACGTCCTACAACCTGAGTACAGAGCCTCTTAGCCCAGGATCCCAGGGAAGGAGGCAATTCTCTTCCGGCAAGTGCTTGTTTGAGTACATTTGACAAGTTTGGTCTTGAGTTATCTGCCCCAAGTCGAGACATGAGAGCAAACCAGGCTCGTGCTGAGGTAGCGTTCCACATAGATTCCGGGCATGGTAAGTCAGATGGTAGCTCGCTCAAGTCAACAATGCCTCGGCGGCTTGTGAGAGTACAGAGACTGCAGTCGTATTCAAATGCTGCCCAGGCTGCTCGACGCCCTGACTCTCTTTTGATCCAGTTCTTCCAATCATTAGTAAGAACCCGGTCGTCCTCAGAACCACTGATAGTCTCTTGTTCCTGATTCAAACTAATGGCGGAACGGGGATTCAAGAGGCCCATCCCCCGTAGGCCACCGATCAATAGTCCACGAGACCTATCTGCATTCTGGTACAGCTGTCTTTTCCCTGAACCCAGGGAATAGATCTGGTAGAGGCAAAGGGCGTTGAGGTATGAAATATCACTGTAATTAGTAACGTCCGAGGCGCCCTTGAAGAGTCAGTATTACATAAATCATGTGAGTCAGGTAGTAAAACCAACCATCCAGTTAATCATAGTAGAGCATATTTCACTCAGAGCCACTGAAAGCTCACAATCTGACTGACTATCGGACAATAGTGCACCAACAGAGGCCATGGCCGTAAGAAGGATAGGTGGGCAAGCCGACATCAACCAAGTAGGCCTGTGAATGATCGCTTGAACATCGTGAAATCGAGAAAAGTAGGATTCTACTAAACGCTGTAGACTGCAGAATGCTTGGATCGAGTGGTGATCTCGTAATGTTTCAAGCTCAGGAAGGGGGCTTTCTGAAAGTATATGAATGAACCCTTTCACCAGTGTTTCTTGGGCAGGTCGAGAGCTATTTGGTGGCCAATAACCACTGAGAATATCGCAAAGAGGAGGCAGCCGACAACGCAGCGGTGTTGACTCATGTGCCTGGTCAAATGGCCAGGCAAGGCTAGGTTTTTCGATATTTGGCAGCCCTCCGGCTTGAGGATTCGACCTAAACTCCCCATTCCCAAGTGTACGATGTGTTCCATTGTCAACACAGCTGCTACTAAGCCCATCTGGCTCAGGGAGTGATTGCTCTGTGCTAGAGGACCAAAACTCTGGCACATTAGCATTATGAAAGGTTTCCAGTTGAAAGCCTTGAGGGCTACTGCCTATGTCGAAGTCCAACCAGTCAAACCCACCATTTCGAAAGTTGGTCTGAACTAGAGGTAGGTAAGAGGGTGAAAGAGCAAAATTATCTCCAAAGACCGCATCGCCTGCATCTATCGGTAAGACATTAAAAGACTGTGGAATATCTATAGTTGAAGAAATTGTAGAGTCATCATTGAGATTGTCAAAAGCACCAACCTGGCAGGGCTGATTCGTAATGTGAGCATCGTGTATCTGATGCATCAAAGATTCCACTGGCAAAGAAGATGGCTCTGTGGAATCCTGCAATGAATAATTGCCAGGTTGTCTTTCATGCTGCATTGTTGGAGTATGTTCATTTCCGTCAGAGGTCACCGATTCATCCTGTTGGTCATGCGCTTGATGGATATCGAAAGGAATGGCTGTCTGTTCTGTACGAGTAACGCCACCATGGGGCTCCAAGTCATTAATATCATCTGATGCAGGATACTCGCAATTGCTCCCAGACCGAGCGCATCCATTGCAGGGTCTTTCGCGGTTGCATTTCGCTTTCCTATCAACACATCGAAAACACGACTTCTGACTGGAGCGCTTGGTTCTTTCTTGTATCTGGTGCCCATGACGAAGGTGACGCAACAAAACGTCACGCCTACTGAATGTTTTCTTGCAGTATGGGCAAGGTATTTGTTCTCGATGGTTAGATTTGACATGCGTGAGCTTATGCCGATGGAGATGGCTGGGACGCGAGAATCTCAAAGTGCATTCAGGACATTGAAGTACACGCTTTAAAAAAGTGTTAGCCCCGCGACACAATACAAGTGAGAGAATAACACGAGAACATACCGTTGCCGTAGGCTCCATCATTACAATTAAGAATGATAAATACTATAAGGTTAGAATAAATAAAAGGTAAGGAGAAAACAATTAAACTTATCCAAGTTCAATGGACTTGACAAGATTTGCGGGGTATCGTCACGTGCGCTGTCATATGGCACTATTTCTCCTTTCTACTAGCCAGAGCGCCAGTGACTTCAGGGGGTCCATATGTCAATCTTACCTCATTTCCATTAATGCCGGAAATATCAATTGCGATATCTCTCGTATAGAGCTCTCTTTTATATATTGCTCGTTGGGCAACTTGGCGATGCTGGACTATACATCATCTATCCCCATTACCTGAAGGACGCATCAGTGGTATGATCGGATCAGCGTGGCAGAAATAATCGTCTCACTCAAGAGTAGTAAACTCTAGCAATTAAAGCATCATCCTGAAGTGTAGTGGCAGTATTATTAATTAGCACTATGAGTAGATAATTGATTATACTATTTTAGGTTAAGGGGAAGAGAAACACCTGAACAAATGATCATAACACTTGAGCGTACTGAATCGTTACCCAAGGTTATTTGTATGCAAATCTCAGCCTCTCACCGTCCGCCACGCTCTGGTCCGCTTGTGAATATGTTGTTCCTAGAGACGGGACAAAACCTGCCTGTCAGCTTTTTGTCGAATGCCCACGTTATTCTCAGCTTCCCAGGCCTTGCCTGTACAAGGCACAAGTTAAGCGAAGGAGATTATAGGTGCAGTTTCCGTCTCCCCAAGTCTATAGATGCCATTTCTTTCGTTGCTCGGTAAGTCGCAGTACTCTCAATCGGCCAGCAGCACTCGTCGGTGCCGGTCTTGTGAACAGACAACGTGACTATGGTGAAACCTGCTTGTCATATGACATTAAAAAAAATACATGATAGACTCTATAACATGTGAAATAGCCGGGGTATCTATGTGTCAACTCTAAGAGTTACATCTATAAGTCTCACTTGAAGACTCTCGCTATCATTTCATGCCCTGAGCAAGATACTCTTTTGTGTTGGAGAAAGTCTCTGTCTCCTGATAAAACCACGGCTCGTCTGGCATCTCATGTTCCTCCCTGGTGATTATGAGGGGACGGCCAGTGTAGTCGAGACGGATACCGGGGTAGATAAAGCTCCTCCACATATAAAGTAATATGTTGGAACTTTCGAGGCTTGAGGCGATGTGAGGCGAAATGAGCTCCTGATGCTTCTGTGGCAGGACGGACCAGTGTAGCCCAGGGTACAAATGGTGCACGGTATGATAGCCATTATTGAAGCATAGGTAATTGAGCGTTTTCCCAGTGAAATTGCGCGCAAAGTTATACCTGGAGCTCATATCGCATCCATCATGTTGGAGAAAGTTCAATGAAAGGATGCAGTACTTTGCATAGAACTGCGGCAAAAGTGCAAACCAGATCCATCGACGCCAGTCAAGGAGGATGAGCACTGCAGTAGCACCCCAGACAGCAACCTCTTCACGGAAGCGTTGCTTCACGATAGGTCGATGGAGACGGGCTTGAGCTTCAAAATACAGCTTATCGTCCTTGTTTCCCGATAGAACAACATGCCAGAAAAACAGGAGACCGTTCAAAAGGTTCCAGCTGTATCGAACTTTAGTAGTGCGCACTATTAACCGAATACTTGGTCAGCAATCTCACGTGTGCAGAGCATAAATTATGTCGAGACCGGCCCTATCAGGCACTCAGCTTCAATGGAAAAGAAGTCGGTCACTTACTAACATCTCTTGCTTGTTGAGGATACTTGTGATGAGACAGGTTATGGCCTGGAATAAAGATAGAAACAGCGCCACCATACTGTAGAGACAAGCAGATCTGATAAAAGTTGTTCCAGTTCCTGTCCCAGAAGACGGGCAAGTGAATAGCATTATGTGTTGTTACAGCGCCCATAAAGGACAGCTGGAAGAGCGCCAACCATAGTGTAAACGAATACAAGCCGCCAGCAAATGGTGATGTGAAATTGTGCCAGGTAATCACAAATACCGCAAAAAAGAGGATAGTAGAAATGATGCACCGAATATCCTCGAGATGTCTCATACCAGATTTGCTGCTAGACCGCACTGGTAACGGCTGTTGTTGGGGCAATTGAGCCGTTTCTGAATCTGCGGTTTTCTCAGCCATTATGCGGTGAAGAGTTGCGATGGTTGTTGCATAATAATAAAAATAATAAGGGGCTAAGCGCCAGAAAATTTTACACGTAATCAAAAATAGATCATCAAGATCACGTGACTCCCGAAACTTCCGGGTAGGCACTACTTTAGAGTTAATTAAAATTATCGTCTGACTGTATTTTTGTTAAATTACTTACGCATTAACCAATGGGAATAACTGGTACACGTACTCATCCCGTTCACTGCAAAGCGTATTCGCTCTGGTTTTATTCTTGTGGTTTCATTTGTTGCTATCTGTCCTCCCCTCTTCCGTTAAAACCCGAGTGAGCATTGATCCCTGGATTTTCTCCCAATACATATCGTGCATAACCGATTTTGTGCACCTGTTACTTGTGCACCATGTAACTCAGTACTTCGTCAGCTGGCTCCCATGATCTGTTCAACAGCCGCAGGACAATTCTGAAGGTCGGGTACCCTCAACCGGAACATAAGCACCGCTTCCTCCCGTGTTGGGCTGATGTACAAAACAGCAACCCAGAAGTGTATCAACCGTAGGACAGTCATTTGCGCCATTGGGTAGTTTGTCCGTGTTGCAGCAGAGGCCGTTTACGCATGATCCATTACAGAAGTCGTCCGACAGGCATTCATTGAAGACTGGAACTGGGTCATCTGAGCCCCATCCTGGGGAAGAACAGTCACCATTGTTCCACGTGAAGGTACAGTACTGAGCTGGGTCGCACTGAGCGTCAGGGTCTGCAGCGCAGTCCAGGTGAATGGCCGAGGCGGATGACATGAGAATGGAGAGGGACAGGCCTAAAACGTTGTTGACGAGCATTTTGAAATTGGGCTTTGAGAAAGCTATGAGGAATAAGATGGCCCGTGAAACGAGAGGTTGATCTGGAAGTTTAGCTGGTCACAGCTGGCTAGAGGAGATAAAAGAGAAGGATAAAGCTTGTGTTGTGAATAATGAAAGAAGAGAAAGAATTGGTAAGACATTCTGAGAACTTATATATAGATATGATGTCGTCAAGTCAACAAAGGTTGTTATTCAGCGTTAGCATTGATTCTGCGTTTAATGCAGATCATTCTCCTAATCGCGGTCGCCCGGTCTCATAAGCACTTCAGCATTGTGAAGCGTAGAGCATGCCGTATTACATTTCGTATTACTGCATGTGTGATATGACGTCGTATGCTAGTCAAGGCTGTAATTAAAAGCTTCCGACTGTTCTTGCTGAGACCTTGGCGTGTTTGCCTGGATCTATATGCATTCCTTTTGCAAAGCCGATTTCATTTACCTAGTGGAGGGCTCCAGACTGATTGCATGGAAGAGGGGAAGTTGCATTACATTGTTTCTACCTATTCACGTACTGTTAGATACCTTTATTAAACGCTGGTTTCCTCTTCACTGATAGAACCCTTAGAGACTAGGTGACATTCAATGATCACAATCAGTAGAGAAATGTCCCTCAAGTTGGCGATGTCTTTGATGGGCAAGAGAACCTCAGAGTTGCAAGAAACGAATTCCTTTACTTTAATTAGATATGTTCCTCTGGCCTGTAAGCAAGACAATCAGGTGAGACGATTTCTTTAGTCCGATTGGCTGCGTGGATACGTAATCGCCGAATTGTACATATCACAGAGCTTGACCGCTGACAATGATGTGTGTCAGCACGCAGGGAACCCAAGCTGTATTTGACCCCCAATGTGAGAACCTGCTGGACAAGGCGATCAAGTCTCGGCCTATGGTCTTTTCGATATCGCCATGAGTGCAGCCTCTCTTTGTCTTTGTCTTGTGAAGTGTAAGAGTCAAGGTAGAAATTACGGTTCAAGGACGTATTGGCGGTTACTGCTAGCCCAGGCTTAAGCTTTCGATGCAATAATCACTAAGCATTCCAAAAACAGATACATGGACCCAAATCGCCAATATCGTTGGCCCGACCAGTATCGTTCACGTCAATTGCCTAGTATTACAAGGTATTTGCTAGATATTGGCGTTCTTCTCGTGAATGATGGTTAAGCTACCACGCCAAGTCAAGGCTAAGGGGGTTCCTAACAAGCAGAGTTAGAAGTCTTAATAGATGACAATCTCGACAGTAAGGGCATGCCGAAATTCTTTAATAGAAAGCGGCCTCTCTACACGGGCAATCCATAATAGGATCGGCTTAGCCAAGTTTTAGAAGTCCGGTATCTAATTCTGAATCTGGGCTTTATATTCAGTGATATGTCATAGATTTATAAAGAATTTGTGACGACCAGCTAATTGCACCGATGTGCGCATGATAATTGAGGTTTTAAGAGATCTTGTATTGTCTAAGATGATATGGCTGAAGCGAGGCCATTTTATCTGATGTAGATCGCTTCGGATAAGGGAAATGAGGTTACGATAAGCTTGAATCAAAGGTTCGGGTTATTGATTTCCCGACAGAATTCTATTCGACTTATCCGACGTCCCTATCGTATCCGGCCATTTGCTGTACTAGCATAAAATCCTTAATGGAGTGTTCCTCCTGAGAGGATCTGATTGGAAACTCTGATGAACCTACCATCAATATCATCAGGCATATCGTCTTCCTTTTCTAGTCCAGCCAACCTCTTGGAGAGCAGAATAGATGGTTTGCCACCTGGTCCGACGAAATATCTGAGTCGATCAGGTTTGTCATCGGTGGCCGCTTCGACAATGCGATTGGCAACTTCAACAGCTTCCATATTGGTCGCGCTCATACTAGCAAAGTTCTCGAAAACCGTAGCCATATAAGACTTGTAGGTCCCCTTAACTTCATCGGTCATGCTGGATGCTTTGTTCACATCGGGCAACATGCTTGCGGAAGTGGACATGAAATTGGTCTGTGATATTCCCCCATCAGGGACAACTACTTTGACCAGAATAGGAGGGTTCAATGCTGCCAGCTCAAATCGGAGAGACTCACTGAAGAGTTCAAGAGCGCCTTTTGAGGCTGTATAAGCAGAAGCCAGGGGAAAGCCACTCCAACCGGCTCCCGAGCTGAGGTTGATAATGCGGGGGGGACAAGTTTTCGGCGCGGTATGGAAATGGGGAAGAACAGCCTTGATCATTCTCATCGGCCCTGCATAATCAGTGAACTATTCTTGTCAGACATCGAACAGAGGTTTAGTACTTACCAAATACGTTGGCTTCAAACTGTTTCTGAACAGCATCCATTCCTAGTAATTCCAAGGGTACAAACAACCCATATCCAGCGTTGTTAACGAGTACATCGACTCTGCCGAATTTGGCAATGGCCCCTTCAACTGCCGTTTGGATAGTGTCATGTTTGTCAAGATCAAGCTTCTGGATCGAGAGGCGTTCGGGAAACTGTTTCTGCAGTTGCTTCAAGTCGGCGGCCGAGTCAGGGTTGCGAGCTGCGGCAGCAACGTTCCAACTCTTGGACAAGAAGACTTTGGTGGCAGCTATGCCTACTCCCGAGTTGGCCCCTGTGATGAGAACTGTTCCAGACATGGTGGCGGTAGGGGATGATTGATATTTGGATGCGAAAATGGCAACAGTGAACTACAGTTGCGATGTACTGCTTGAAGAGATACAAATTACTAGTATGGGTGAGTTATAGCTTATATACCTGTTATAAGAACGGACCAGATGGCCATTTCCGAAGCGGAATAACACTAACGAGGTACAGGCAAGCATTTAGTCATTTGTAAGCTCGGCAATCGGATCACTTGATTGGTCTATTTATGTATTTCTTTTTGTTGACTCGTTGTAGAAATTGTTCGAAATATCAGAGCGTCAGAGGATTGAAGGGTTGGAGACTGCATACAGTTCTGTTCATTTGTCTGCTCGGCAATCCGATCTCCTCATTGGCCAGGGTCAGTAATTCACAAACCTGGTACGGTGGGGTCGTGACTTTGTAAGCAAGCCACCACAAATTGGCTTGTGATTTCACCGGCGCTATTCACTCGTTAATTCCGATCCCATGCACCAACAAGTGTTGGGAATGCCACTTTGCTCCAAGACATTGGCAGTTACTGGAAGCTATGGATAAGACTCATGCAAGGACAATCCAAACCTCCAGGCTTAGAACCAGGACTGGCTGCATAACATGCAGGTTAGTTAAGACGCCACGTTTACTTGATTTTGATTCATGGCTAACGTATTTGGTGCGACGTTCAGGCAGAGACGCATAAAATGTGATGAGGCTAAGCCAGAGTGCAAGAAATGTTTATCTACTGGCCGCAGCTGCGAGGGCTATGGCATATGGGGTGGCGGTCACAAGGCTACGCTTCACCGCGACTCCTCGCATACAAACCACAAAGCTTGCGTTGCGTTGTCCGTTTACCAGCCGTCCTCATTTTCCGCAACCTTGAATCAGCATCAAATCAAGGCCTTCACTCACTTCCAACAATACTTGGCGAAAAAGATCCCTGGTGTTTTTGAGTCTGGCTTTTGGAGCAAGCTAGTATTACAGGCCAGTGTTCAGGAGCCAGCAGTGTTGCACTCTGTTATAGCACTTGCTGCATGCCAGGCAGGCAATGAGAGACTAGCCTTGAGCAATTATAATCGAGCCATTATTGAGTTGCGCCAGCATCTCAAGTGCAATACCAAGTATGCGCTTCGTCTTACTCTCATTACCTGCATGCTTTTTATCTGCTTAGAGCTAGTGAAAGGCGAGCGCAAGGCAAGCGACATTCATCTGCAAAACGGTTTGCGGCTTCTTAGCGATCTGCAAAGTCGGACTACATGCCAACGGGTTGCTTCGAGCAAAAACACCATCACTCTCACCCAGCATACTGAAACCTCGGATGATTGTATAGTTGAGGCTTTTACGCGATTGAATGTTCAATCTGCCCTCTTTGGACAAGGCTCAAACTTCCTCTACGAACTTGGTGACGATCCTCGAAAGGGAGCATCTAGGTACTCTACTGCTTCCAATTTCAGTACAGTTACTGAAGCCCGTCAACACCTTGACTTCTTTATGAACGGAGTACTGCGGCTATCCTCTCAAGGAGATTCACTCACACAAGAAGGGAAGAAGATTACCAATGATTTACACCGGAAGAGGAGGATCCTTGAGTCGTCGCTTGACCACTGGATGGTTGCGTTGCAATCAAGCCCTTTTTCATCAAGCCCCGATGCTGGTGGAAATTTACAAACACGATTTGGGATGAGAGTTCTACGCATATACCACACTATGATTAAGATCATGATGGCAACCTGTCTGCGAGGCAAGAACGAGATGATTTATGACCGTTACACCCCTGACTTCACCAGTCTGTTACAACAAATATGGGAGCTTTGGACCCAAGCAGCCGTTGAATTTGGAACAATTCATCACATAAACAGCTTTACCGCTGATTTGGGCTACATTCCTCCACTCTATTATACATCCCTTAGGTGTCGTGATCCAAATTTGCGACGAATAGCCATCGATCTTCTGGCCAAAGCACCTCATTCAGAGGGAGCATGGGATGGCCGCCTAGCATCAGTCATCGCGAAGCAAGTAATGGATATCGAGGAAGGCAATATTTATCAAGGATATGAGCTAAAGGCTGGTGTTATGGATCCTCTGAATACGAGAGGCTCTTTATTACCTACTGTCCCAGCCCCGGCACGAATCAACAGCATTGCAGTAATTCCAGACCCTACTGAACGATACAAGATAACGGTCAAGTTGACTAAGTACTTGGATAAACATCTTACTAGCTGCCTAGAATGTAAAGTGGATAGTTATGATATTGAAGTAATACCATAGAGGTTTATACCTATAGTATGAAGGCATCTAACCTGTTAAAGACATAGCTTATTCTAATAGAGTTTTGATCCTGCCTTTGAGACTAGATCTTCAGGGAGAATTTCTCCTTTTCTTATTTATAAACCCTATAAGAGCCTAAAGATCCAGCTACTGAATTATAAACTGTTAGTAATTTTGTATTCATCAGGATGAAGTAATCTTACCACTTCAATCCATCTCGCCATCCATTTTTCGACTGCCTGTTTTGCCTCATCAACAAGTCCGAGTTCTGTCGTTTGTTAGCAACAGTGAATAGTTGTGCCATTAATGTCGTCTTGTACCTAGTAAAAGCTGGACTGCGCCACGAATGCCCGAATCTAAAGCCGAGGCAATCCAAGCATGGGTATACGAGGTATGTTCGCCAACAAAGATCATCTATTTATCCAGTTAGAAAATCTTTCAAATTTCGATACATTACTCACCTTGTCATATGTCTTAAAGTACTCGGGTATATAGAGCTGATGCTGTCCTGCAGTCGGGCTGGCCCAGCTTCCGGACTGGAGAGGGTCGAGTGCCCAGCATCTTCTGTTATACTTTCCAGTATAAAGTTCCCTGGTGAACTCTCCGTGAATCTCGAACATAGCATCAAGGACCATCTGAACATGGTCTTCCTCAGACAGGCTTGCCAACCGGACACCCATGTCACCGCTTATGTAGCTTGCTAGGATAGTGGCTGGACCCGTGCCATTCAAGTTGTAAGATGGGTAACAAATACTGCCGATACCAGGAATATCCGTTGTGGTGCTGCAACCTCCATAGATAGGGTTTGGATAGTGTTCCCAGAAACGCTCAGAGAACTCAAGCGCGACCTTGCAAGCAGATCCATAGTTCAACTCCTTGATAGCGTTGGAGATAGTAGCTGGAAGCTTCGGAAGACGCCACCTTCGAACAATGGAGAAAGGTACTGCAACGATAGCGTAGTCGTAAGTCGAGTTTTGGAAAGTCGTATCATTGTAGTTCTCGCGCCATTGTAATGTGACTTTCTCATCGGCCTCGCTATATCTGACACGCTCGACCTTGCGGCCCATGGTTGTGATATCGTCAACATGAGGATGGAACGACAAAGGCAACCTGTTAAGACCACCGTCGATTGTCTTGTAGCTTGCGGCTGAGAAATACATTCCCTCGTACAACGAGTCCCAGAAGCTAGCGGCAGACCAACCGCCAATCATGTCAGTACTGTTCAGGCTACCCTTCAAGTAATTGACCATAAAGGCATATTCGGACCATTGGTCACCTCCCAGGCCATTGAGACCGGTCTCAAGCCATTGCTTGTGGGCTTTGAACATATTCTTAGCCATAAGAGTGCTGAACTCTGAGCCAGGCATAAAGGTATCAACCTTGGCCTGCAAGTCTTTGGTGACAGGGTCGATGACACTTGCAGCGCTGAGTGATGCATTATTGGCAATCTCCTTCAAAGTTGGGGGCAGCCCGCTTGGAAGTTTGAACTCGTTCTTGTAAGAAAGGCCATTGGGGCTACTCTGAAGCCATGGAATGAAGTCGACGCTGAAGTTCTTGTCGTGGCCATTGAGCTTGTTCATCTCCTCTGCAAGTTGAAACACGAGCTGATGGTCCGTAATGTTCATTGTTTCGTTGGTCTCAGGACTCTTGTAAGTGGAAGGGAAACGCATGGGTCCCATTTCCTGATAAGAGTAGTCAAATGGGCCACCCGAGAGATACTCGGTATGAACACGGCCACCAAGTCGATTGCCGGCTTCAATGATGCTAATATTGGTCATACCTGCTTGTGAGAGAACCAGGTAGGTCATCAAACCCGACATGCCCGCACCAACAATAGCAATCTCCTTCTCTTTGGCAGCTTCGGCGTCAAGTGCAGAGAGGCCAGCCTTGGAAAGATGCTCAACACCGTCAAACCATGGTCCCAATGTATCAATACCATTTTCATCATTCATGAGAATTGGATCTGTTCAAGTCTTATCGTCAGCCTTACAATAGCACCAAAGTAGGGCAACGCCTCACCTGTTTCTCGTTTCTGAATTCTGCGACGCCTGACGCGATAGAGTTTCTGGGGCTCACTACGTCCAGCGAGGACATTGTCGTTCGTCCATGCCGAAATGCATCCATTATCGTGGGTACCCTCGGGAATGATCCAAACCAACCGAGATACGCTTTTACTTTCGGTCACAGCTATTGTGTGATGAGACTCAGAACGGGATCTGCTGTTGCAAAGACCATAAGTAAAAGACAAAGGACCTTCCAATGCTTGATCGAACGTCACGTGAATGTTGGTCAAGTGAGAAGTTGGGATGCCTCGAGTCTGGAGTCGAATGGGCAGCGAAGAGGCCAAGGCGCTCCCAATTCCAAGGACAACATTTGCAATAGATTGCTTCATAGTACCAGGTGACAATTAAGATCGACAGTTAACAGTAAGTATTGTACAAAAAGACATACAATGGTCTATTTATATAATGACGACAATGAACAAGCACTTCTTGAGTTCCTACTTAGATAAGATAAAGTGATCTGAACTATCGGTCACTGCACCCAACGTAAGTAGGTTTGTCACCTTATCTTCAGAGGATTATAGAGCTCCGCTATACTCTGTTTCCTTTATTAATGTTTGTTCCCCGAACCGCCGATGATAGGTGCCAAGAGCGATCGGCCAAGTCGATAGACCCCAAATGTATTGGTTGTATTGAGACCGGAAATACGGTATAACTACGGCCAAGGAACTTTTGCTTCAAGATACGGGTTGCAGATGTGGTGGTTCGTCCGCGATCGGGGTTTAACGTTACTTCTGCTTATCAATGTTCAGCGAACGAGAGGATAAGCCGGAGAAGTTATGAGACCATTCTTATCGCTATACGCACTGAGGAATAAATGCGTTTAAAGACCGCCGACGACCCGAAGGCCTGGTAAGTTCATCCCTCCACGCGGAGTGGAAATGGGGTTATCCCCGCAGATAAACAATAACGGACTGGGAAGTAAATCTGCAGATCTCTACGTCAAAAGATAAGCCTCCGGCTAACAAGACCTAATCAGTATTTACAGATAAGATGCCACTATAAACCGAAACAACCAATCAGCCTTCCAGCGTATTCTTTTAATGCCTGACAAATACCTGCGTTGACTGGCGAGCCCCAACTCTGAGGTGATGAGCTATTTACCGACTTGACGGTTTCTTCTCATCTGTTTAAGTCTTTCTACCAATCGGGCTGCCTCGACAGAGATGTAAAATATTGCAATTAGAGGCATTTAAGTTCGAACTTCCTGATGGCTCTTATCTAGTTCCGTAGAAGCAGATTTGGGTTTATTTTTGTATCTTAGAAGGCAGGGAAATAACTATATGAGTTGCGGTGGCCTGGAAGTATCAGATCGATTGTAGAGAGAACAAAAAACGTCCTGACACACCTGTGTCTCCGAAGATTGCCTGCCTGGTTTAAGGCATGGCTGCAAGACCGGGGCGGTCGATTTCAAGTCAATTGGGATAAAGGTTTAGACTGCTGTTTTAATTATAACAACCTGGAGTACTAGGCCACCCAGCAACACAAAAGCGCGCTTTGCACTGATGCATTAATACAGGATATGGTAGTAATAGACTGTCATAGGGGAAAGCCATAGGCTTAGGAAAGAAGCGTTATATATGCACCCAGAGAATTTACGAAAGCAAGTTACAGTTTGAGATTCAAGATACTAATAATACAATTTATTATAGAACCGCAAGAGCAAGGCCGGAAAGATCTGCAGGTTGTTTTACTGCAAACTACGTGTAAAAGACAATAATGAAGTTATGAAAACGTTATCCTTTCCAACTCAAGAACCTAGAACAGCCAATCCCAAACTAACCCCAAACTGTTATTGGCTTCCCTCTCTTCCCAGATGATGGCATTGATAGCAGCCTTGTCGCGATGAAGATCAGCCTCATCAGATGGAATCCATTTTGTCTTCTTAAAGAACTTCCAGAAGCAGAAGAGTGCACCTATAAGCGGGATACCGACGTAGGTGGTGACGAAGCTGTTGACGTTCTAAGGAGTAAATGTCCAGAAACCGCTGAACACGATGATAATGCGAATAAAACATCGAGAACCAGGCCAGGTAGGGCTGGAAGGGTGCTCTAAAGACAATAGATGACCAATCTATACCTTGGGCCTTCAAGGCGCTGTGAAATCTGACATAAATAAGACAGATAGTGAACCAGATGAATAGTGACGACAGTGTAGCAAGATTTTGAAACCACGTGAAGGCTACACTGCTACTGGCAGAGCATGAGAGATACGGAAGCAACGAGATGGCAGTAACTAGCAGAACGGCTACCCATGGTACCACTAGTAGATTTAGTACATATAAAATGTTTGATGAAAAATAATTGACTTACTTTTTGTTGCATTTATTTTTTCCGTATCTAGACTATCAGGCAGCAACAGTCATCTGACCGCGTGACTCCAACACGGAGCCAAAGGACTTGTCCAAAATATCCAAGCCTTGTTCAATCTCCTCAGCAGTGACAGTGACAGCAGGGGCCAGACGGAAAACACCGCCCATACCAGGCAAGTTGACAATATTGCAGGACAAACCCAGCTCCATCGCTTTGTCGGAGACGGCTTGGCCCAGGTCAGCACCTGGGGCCTTGGTCTTGGGGTCAGCGATGATCTCGATACCCTGCAAAAGTCCTCGGCCTCGGAGATCTCCAATGCACCAATACTTCTGCTGCAGCTTCTCAAGACCAGCGCGGAGCTGTTGACCTCTTTCATTGGCCTTTTGGCAGATGTTATCTCGTTCGACAATCTCAAGAACCTTGTCACCGACAGCGGCTGTCAAAGGATCATTGAGATGGGTCGTGAGCCAAAGGAAGCCAGCCTCCTTGCAGCCACGCTCGATCTCGGCTGTAGTGCTGACCGAGGCCAGGGGGAGACCACAGCCTAGCGTCTTGGAGAGCGCCAAGATGTCGGGCACCACGCCCTCCTCATGCTCAAAAGCAAACATCTTGCCGGTTCGACCAACTCCAGTCTGGGCCTCATCCATGATGATCAGCATGCCACGCTTTCTGCACTCATCTTGCATACGCTTCAAGTAGCCCTTGGGCAGGTCAAGAATACCGCCAGTGGAGAGGATGGGCTCCATAATGAAGGCAGCAAGGGAGCCGACGCTTTGACGATCAATCAGAGACCAGCCAAAGTTCAGCTCAGTCTCCCAGTCCCATGAGCCATCGGGCTTTCGGAAGGGAGAGCGGTAACCGTATGGCGCAGGGAAGACCAGTGATCCTGGCATGGAAGGTCCGCCACGTCTGCGACCGGCAGAGTACGTAGCAGAGCCAGCACCTTGAGTCAAGCCGTGGTAACTAGCTGAGAAGGCCACGATTTCGAACTTGCTAGTATAGCACTTGGCAATCTTGATAGCAGCCTCGGTTGACTCGGAGCCAGTGTTGAGGAAGAAGGACTTTTGCAGGGGGCTAGGCAGGAATTTCGCTAGTCTCTCAGCTAGATTGACAACGGGGTGTGTGATCATGTTGCTGAGGAGATGATCCAATTCGGAGACATAGTGCTTGACTACCTCGACAACCTCTGGATGCGAGTGACCCAGAAGAGAGCTCATCTGTCCCGAAGTAAAGTCGAGAATCTGCTTGCCATCTGCAGTGTAGAGGCGGGTTCCCAGGGCTTTGGAGATGACAACAGGAGAGAATGGAACTCCCGTGGTCATCGCATAACTGTCCGCCCTGGACCAGAACTCTGCATTGGAAGATGTCATAGTGAAGAGAGGGATGAATTGGTGGGATGTAATTGGTGTAGAGTGATGGGTGTTGATTGATGTTCCAAGATAAGACTGAAGAAGCGATAGGAATCAACATCTTTTTGTAGAGATTCATTACCCCGCTGAGCAAATTTGGGTATGCAGATGGCAATATCGGAGAAGTGTTTGCCAGCCCTAGCAGTATAACATGTTGCGCGGCGAGATAAGCATGCCGCGGGAAACTCACCGCGGAAAACGTGTATCATCTGCCGCTCTACCAGTCGTGTCTAAACCACTGCTCTATGGAGATAAATGATTCGTCAAAACTCAATGTATGAGTCAGAGCAATCGTGCGTGATAATGGATTGGATATATTTAATCTAGGCTTGTTTGCTTGGTCCAAATGACATGAAAATAGTCCAAGACGTGGCACGAACTAAATTTTGAAGACAAAATAAATTCCCTGGGTATATACCTGCTTTGAGAACGGCTTGCAAATATGGAGAATATAATGTCTTGGGGTAAGTTGATGCTGTCTGTTGCATAATAGAAGGGTTGAATTTCAAACCACTGGGACTTCTATTGCCATATAAATTAGGTGAGAAATAAGGTATATCTCGTTTCAACCGATTTAATTGGTCTAAGCGTTCATATTGTGACATCAATGGAGGGCTATGCGCGTTAAAAGAATAGGCCATCGTGCTGACTTTTACTGATAATAATTGCACTTTACACCGCCTTAAGAATGAAAGCAACCAGTAAAATATCTTAGCAAAGTGGAGGGTTTCAAGCCACCAATGCGCACCTGATCAATCTTTCCATATTTCTCCCTCATTGTTGCCCCTTCGCCCTGGGTTCATAGCCTGTTCCTCAATCTCGTCCGCTCTACATCAATATTTCATCTTGCGATCGAGTATATAAACATATCCCAGCTTCCCAGCTTCTCCAACATACCCAGTTTTTGCACGGCATGTCAATGAATTCTGTTGACATAAGAAAGGCAATCAGTACTGCCCTCGAAGTCTCTGTAAAAGAATTTCAGGCAAAACCTAAGTTTGTGAAGGCTATAAAAGATAACGACTCCCATGCCATCGAGAGATTCAAATGGATTCTCGAAGCCGGCGAAAAGGCTATATCGGATCTTGATAGCTTCTGGCGACATATGTACCGATATTCTCGGGGCCCAGATCCAAAGTATCTCAAAGTCGCCGTTCTCCCATTACGCAATTGTGCTGCAGGTAAGGCATAACCAGTTTGATATCAGGCTGAGGAGCATTGTTTGATGATTATCCTCTCGCTATAGCTAGTCCAGTCTATGTAACCACTCTGGAACAACTGTGGAGGTGGTTGAGGAATCGTCAACAAGTAGGTTCCCCATTGCATTAATTATATCTACCAATATCTTAACATTTCATCTAATAGATATATCACCATGGTGTTCTTCTGTAAGTTCAATTCCCTTTAGGAGACATTGAATCAAGTGATGTTTGTGCAGTTGATCATCTAATTATTCATTCATAGCGTCTGTACCAAGAAAACCGGCTTCGAAGATGCATCCCCGCGCCCAAGTCTGATACCCACTCACAAGATGTGGACACGAGATTATCCAAGTCCTGAAGCGATCTGCAGGTCTGCCCTTGTCGCCAGCCTATTTCTTATCATGAACGAGTTCGGCTTCGGGATGAACGACATGCACGATCTCATTACCGTGATTCTAGGCGAGAAAGCTACTGAGGATGGTGGCTTACTGCCCGACGTGCCACAAGGTCAGCTTCAGTGTGCTCCCAAGCAGAACCGTGCCTAACCTCGTTATCCTTAGTCAATTTATACCCAGATGTCATTCGAAAGGAGACCCAAGGAGCACTGGGTGCTCCAACTACATGCCGAGCAAGGTGGCATTCCATCACATCGGGTTTAGTACTGCCAAAGCTATTCTCTACAACACTAACTAAGACGATTGTTTTTCCCAGTACATTTCCTCCCTTCAAATCAACCTGGCAGTATATGGACATATACAAGCCGCATCGCTCTATTCCAAGTTCTGGATCCGCATGTGGAGTTTGGGGTGCTTGGAATACAGATTACACGTCCTGGAGCTGTGTTGCTGCTATACGAGACCCCGAAATTGCTGACGAGTTCTTTACCGGCTTGTTAGATGTCTTTTCAATAGCTTCTAGATCTGTTCTCTCTGATCTTTTGTCTCACTAGGCAGAGCCGATGCAATATCTGTACATCATTGGTCTAAATGACGCGCTTTTGGCAGTCCGAGATGTACTCAAGCTTGTGCATACAATTGTAAGCTGTTCTTACCTCGCGCTTATTTTAATCAAGTTGCTGACATGTTCGAGAAATACCAAAATGCCAGTGATCCAGAGACAGGCTCAGCGCATGTATGCTTGATGTACATTAACTACATGGAATACTACCAACGTTTGGTCATTCGTCTCAGACAAGAGATTGAGGCGTTCCCCGCAGCCTGGCGGGTAACCAACAAGCCAGTTGGGACAAGTACTCTGGTAGAGACATGCCGTTCCCTTGAAGTAGACCTGGCAAAGGCCCTCACCGAAACAAAAGAAGTCTGAAGCATGGTCAGTCTCACATATACTCCACATTGTTGGCAGAATTCTGAAACCTTTGAGGCAGATTATCCAGCAGTATAGTCTCTCTCAAGGTCGCAAAACAGGGTTGCTCACAATACTGGCCTCCATCTTTGTCCCTATGTCTTTCGTACCTGTCAGTTACCCAGTTGGTTTGATTGATATTAGTTGCTGACTTATTTTAAGACATTCTTTGGCATGAACACGCAAGAGATGAACGACTCTGCCTGGCCACTGAAGTACTACGTCATAGCTGCAGTTTCCCTAACTGCTATGATTCTGTTTGTACCTCTTCTTGGTCTCCAAGCTTTCAGCACCACCGCCAAGTTGCTTGGTAGCAGCGCGTCGCTACGCCGTGCCATCAAGTGGAGTTGGATATTACTGACCTTTATAATGAACCTAATTGCTGACATTATAGCAACCATTTTGCCTGGTGCCAACGTCCATACTGTCTCCTTTAATCTTGTAGCTTATGCTTTGTGCATTGCAATTGGAGGTATCTATATGCTCCAGTTATTTATGGCAATGCGCACAGTCCTAAGGCAGAAAGGATCATTTCTTACTTTTTGCAAGAAAGAAAGAAAGAAGATTCTCTTTTATTTATTTACAGCTGTATGCTTTGCAATAGGCTGGTATGCTTTACAGTTTATTGAGCTTATTCCTTATGTCTTTTACTTTATTAGAATATTGTTTACAGTATTAAAGAAGAGATATAGGCATCTATAGTTTTATATATTAATAGCATCTCTCCAGCCAGATATAAATCCTCTGCTTAAGCCCCAAGCAATCTCAAACTCTAATCCGAGTTTCGCAGGCTTGCAAAGCTTGCCGAGCTAGGAGGCTTACTAAAGCGGAACCAAAAATCACTCGCTATGACACAGTTGTGGGTGATGGAGATTGTGGAATAGGTCTCAAGAGAGGGGCCGAACGCAAATTGTCTTGTCTTTACATGTGTCCAGGTGCTGATTCTTTTTATAGTTGTTCTGAATCACGTCTTGGACCAGCCTCTAGTTGGAAGCGCTGTGTTGGACTTGACTACTATACTGCCAATAATCGAGACTTCAATGGATGGAACTTCGGGGGCTCTCTATGCAATCTTTTTCAACACCCTTCTGCACGCTTTCCAGAGCAGTGGCTCAGGAGTAGCAACACCTGAGGCTTGGGCCTCGCTCCTTGAGCAGAGCAGCAGTGTTCTAGCTAGATACACGCCAGCGCGTATCGGCGACCATGCTATCATTGATGCTTTTGATCCATTCAAGAACTCGTCGAGACAAGAGCTTGGTTCGGGCAGCAAAGGCTGGAGGATATGGGGCAGAATTAACTATAGGCATGAAGGCTAGCCTGGGACGGAGCGTGTACGTTGGTGGTTCTGGGTTCGAGCAGGTGCCGGATCTTGGTGCTTGGGGTTTAAGTGAGTTTCTTGCTGGGCTTGCAGGTTTAGGTATGAATTAGTTTATAATATTTATGTACAAGTTTTACTATCTTGACTTCTGGGTTTCTGGTAACCCATTCGCCTATGTAAATAGTTTTGACTTTGGCTTCTTTAATTCTCTTGGTAGCTGCACTACTTGGGCAAACTGGCCCATGGTTTGGTTATTGACTAAACATGACGTCCATACAATTCATCAAGGACGGCATAGGTATTTTAATTAAGCCTGAATGAAGTTAGGCGATGTAGTCATTAAAGACTGTTTGTATTAAACATTGCAGAAATGAATTTGCGTTATTCTTGCAAGATGAAAAGGCGGGGAAATGACTGGTCATACGACTTATGATGGCCAAGCATTTTCGAATTCGGATCGGTTATTGAGGAGCAAAAGCGCACCGCTTCGTGTTTCCGAAGATTGCCCGATAACATGACTCGTATGTCCACGCTAAATTCTTCGCAAACGCGGGGAAATCCGATTAACTGAACCATCGCTCGGCCGGATTTTGTCCGTAAACAAGACTCCGTTCTTTGAGCCAATGGAAAACCCTACTAGACTGCTTAATTTAGAGACTGCATTCTAGGAAGAGGTATTTTCGCTTTGCAAATCCTGGACTTAACCTCTTGTTACTGCCGAGACTATATGCCGGTCTCTGCCCTCGGATCTTAGCGTCTTGTATTATTGTAGATCTTTGCGGAAAGGAAGGTAGGCGGTTGAAACCTGGGGTATGCCGTCAGGCATAAGAAGAATTACTGCTTTTAAGCAGTAGGATAAAATAACCCTGTAGCTAGGCAATAGCTATATATTTCCTCTCTGTATCCCCATTTTTCATTACCAAACACTGCATGTATTCTTCCTGAACACATAAAATTTTGACAAAGGTAGAGAGAGCCTATCATGATGGCCTTGACTTGGTTATCGACTATTGTCTCTCTATTTTTCCTCGTCTCCTCAACAAGTGGAACCTCTTCAGGTCGCAAACTTCTCAAGGACTGCCAAAGCCTTGGAGAGAGAGCACAACTCCCCAATGCCACGATTCACGCTTCTGAGCTTGTTGAGGCTGGCACTAACTTGACCTTTCCTTTTTATGATGCGACTTGCACATTGACTTCTCAAGTTGTTAAGTCTGACATATGCCGACTATCATTTGACGTTGCTACTAGCATCAATAGCAGCGTTAGGTTTGAGGCGTGGCTGCCACTGGACTGGAGCGGTCGATTCCTAGGGGTTGGCAATGGAGGCTTAGGAGGTTGTTTGAAATACGACGACCTCAACTACGGGATCTCCCAGGGATTCGCTACCATTGGCACCAACAATGGCCACGATGGAAACCAGGGAAAACCATTTTACAATAACCCCGGCACGATCAAAGATTACGCATATCGCTCTGTTCACCTGGAATCAGTTCTTGGCAAGCAGATCGTCCGGTCCTTCTACGGCTCTAGTCACAAGAAGTCATACTATCTCGGCTGCTCAACTGGTGGAAGGCAAGGCTTTAAAGAGGCGCAGGAGTTCCCTGAAGACTTTGATGGTATTGTAGCAGGAGCCCCTGCCTTTGATATGTTGGCACTGTTTTATTGGAGTGGCGTGCTAGGTAAAGCACTTGGAAAGCCAGGTTCATCCACCTACCTCACTGCAACTGATTGGAGTTTGATATACGACGACATTCTCGAGCAGTGCGACGAGCTCGATGGCGTAAAAGATGGCGTCATCGATGATCCTGATCTCTGCCAATACCGTCCGGAAGCATTGATTTGCAGTCCAAGTCAAAAGTCTGGTTGTCTTACAGGTGCAAAGGCCGAAACTATCAGGACTATCCTCATGCCAGTTTATGGCCCAGATGGCCAGTTCGTGTATCCACGACTGCAGCCGGGAAGCAACGCAACTGACCGTTTTACTTCGATTGAACAACCCTTTGGCTATCTGCTGGACTGGATGCGCTATGTGGTCAAGAACGATCCATCGTGGGACGCGTGGACCTTTACTGCAAATGACTGGTTGGAATTATCGGCCAAGGATGACTCCGGAGTCTCAACATGGAATGGAAACTTGACTCGCGCTCGGGACAGAGGAACGAAGATCCTTCATTATCACGGGCTCCAGGATCCTCTCATCACCAGTGACAACTCAGCTCGGTATTACAACTATGTGAGTCGAACTATGGGACTGGCATGGAAAGAGATGGATGGATTTTATCGATATTTCCGCATTTCTGGTCTAGGACATTGCCGAGGAGGAACTGGAGCTAACATGATTGGCAATAATCTGAATACCCTTGGCCCTTACGAGCCCGAAAGTAATGTTCTGGCAGCTATCGTGGACTGGGTTGAGAACGGAAAGGCCCCAGAGTTCATCAAGGGAACTCAATATGCCTCCTCTGGTACTAAAGACGTCATTGCACAAAAGAAGCATTGTCGATATCCCCGACGGAATGTATATATTAAGGGCAACCCTGCATCCTCTGATAGCTGGCGTTGTCAGTAATTGCTTATTTATTACCTAGTTACCTAGTTAGTTGATCCAAGTCACTGATTACACCGACCAATCACAGTAATACTGAGAATCCTCTGCACACCCACTTCCTGTTCCGCTGTGCTACCCCGCCATCGGTCTGTGCCGCTTGGAGGCCGCTTGGAGCATCGCCGCTCTGTTACTAAATGGTTTTCAAGCACCTACATTCCCTCAAAATATTATTCAGATCAGTAACCATCGATGGAGCCATCAAATAATAAACCTAGTCTGTACGATAATCTTCCACTGGATCATCTGCGCAGGGAGGTTAGGGTCTTAGTCATCCACCAAGGCCGCAGTAACGGTCCTGTGGAATGTTCGCTGAAGATCGTATCACTCGACGAGGTGCCCGTTTGCTTCGATGCGTTATCCTACGTCTGGGGTAACTCGAATGAGACAGAAAATATTATTGTGAATCATCTCTCTGTCGCTGTCACGAGGAGCTTGGCAAAAGCTCTAGAGAACCTGAGAGACCACTCCGTGTCTCACGCTCATATATTCGACCAGCTTACCTTGACAATATGGGTTGATGCCGTTTGCATCAATCAAGATGACCTGTTAGAGAGGAGTCAGCAAGTTCAAATGATGGGCGACATCTATTCCAGTGCCAGACATGTTGTCATTTGGCTTGGCGACGGAGACGAGCATACCGACTACGCGCTTGACATGATGAACTCAGCCAACTTTCAAGAGGGGCTCAGTGGCTTGGCTCACTCAACAAGACAACCAGGTCAAGAGGAGATCATGGTGGAGGTTATATTCAAACAGGTTCTCTGCAAGAATAAATGGTGGCAACGTATGTGGGTGCGGCAGGAGTTTATTCTTGCAACAAAGGAGCCCGTCTTCTGTTGCGGCGCCAAGATAATTACATGGGATCACCTACTTTATTGTTTCCTATCGCTCCCGAGATCGTGGAACTACCCAGATTTGGAGAACAGATGGGACGACTGCAGAAAGAAAGTGGCCAGTTCACTCGTCAACAGTGACGCTAATGACGGTATTCACCCCCTCTCACTACATCGCACCCGGGAATCCTATCGACACAGAGGAGCCCTTTCCATCTGCGACATATTTCGGTATCTCGTTAAGAACTCTACGGCCACTGACCCACGGGACCGTGTTTATGGGATGCTTGGATTACTTGAAGAGCAAGATCGAAACCAGATAACCATCGACTACAAATTGGAACCTATGCAAGTCTACCAACAAGTGGGTTACTTGCTATGGAAGCAGTATACAAAGCAGACTTTGTCAGAGCTATTGCCATTGCTAAATTTCCATGGAATTGACAATGGATTTCCATCGTGGGTACCTGACTTTGCATCACAACCAATACGTGGCTGGCGGGATCATAGGACTATTCAGGCTACAAGACCATGGCGAGCACAGAGCAAAAATCCCTTTATATCCAGCCACAATATCCTGGTGCTTCAAGGAATTATGTTCGATGTTGTCAAAAATGTGGTTATCACCCCTTACGAGTTCGTTGACGTCGAGGAAATAGCCCCAGTTCTCAGAGATATCGAGGAACTGCTATTGGCGGCAATAAACTCTGTGATACCGCCACATAACCCATTGGAACCATTAAGCGGGTTGAAGCATCAAGAAAGCGTGCTACAAACTCTTACAAAAAGTGCAGTCGAAACTGGTGATCTCTTCCCAGGCTTGGACGATGAGCAAGTCTGGGCGAAACTGATGGGTCGCGAGACTCGACCTCCTGAAATTGCTATGGAGATTGGAGGCGACAAATCCGGTCATCTTTTTCGTCGCCTTTCCATAATGCTCAAGGGGAAATTTTTGGATCGCAAAGTTCTGACGACAGAGGCTGGCTTTGTTGGCATCGGCGTGCCGCAAATAGAGGTTGGTGATGTTATAACCTTCATTTTTGGGACTACTGCTCCATTGGTTCTTCGTCGCTACCAGGATAATTATAGGATAGTTGGTTGTGCTTATGTGTCTGGGTTGATGGATCCCGATTTGCTGGATCGTTATTATGACAAGATGATGAATCGGGAGGCGTTTTTCAATATTGTTTAATAGTTATTGTCTCGTCCTACAAGTTGAACAAGGTGAATCTCTATTTAAATGATTAATTCTTGTACAAAGCCTCCGGTTGCCTTCAAGCATGATCCGGTCCTACATACCCGCCTTAGCACGGCCCGCATCTCTAGTATGAATGCAAGATATTTATTTTTATCCGTTCTTTACTTCGTCGAGTCATTATAGCCTTCTAATCCAAAGTCATTAAGATCGAGACAAATGCTTCTGGCACTTTCAGTAGTTATATAATCAATTTCTGTTCTGCAAGCTGTCTCCTATGCTTAAAAAGACCAACGGAAATAACCTATCTGACGATCAGGGAAATTCGCAGTTATACCATCAACCATACATTTAGAATACTCAGGATATGTAAAAACCTCCTTGAATCCAGAATCCTTGTATGTCTTGTCTACCTTCTTCGAGCATGGCATAGCCATTGTCGGAAGCTTACTCCACTGTTTGAAAGTGACGACATCTGCCTCAATAACAAACTTTCCGTTCGCTGTAGATAACCAAGACAGTTGCCCCTGGATGGAGCCGATAGAACTAATAACCCTAGATAAGTAGTTGTCATCATGGTGCTTCGAAATCAACTCTTGCATCGCGTTGAGCTTTTCAAGCACCTCGCAATTTTCTTCGTTTTCGTCGACCCCAAGTTCTTGCTTGATCTTGTCAAAATCCATCAAGCGTAACTTATTTTGCTCCGTCGCAGTCGAAATGGCAAAGGTTAGATTGTTGGGCAAGAATTCCTTGAATGGATCCAGCTGAGTCTTGGTATCATTCGAGAGATCTTTGACGCGTTTGATCATTGGCAGAAACTTAAAAAGGTCTTTCATTGTTTTGACCTTGCTGTTCTTGAACAAAGCCACGGTAGCGGCCTCGTCGAGGAGATTTCCAGCCTGTTCGGAAGCATTCTTCTGTCGTTCAATGAGGTTATTGAGCTTGGTAGCTAAATCGGCTGGAAATCGGAGTGCCCCAAGATAGCTAGTTGCAGCTATGTTGCTGTTGACTGCACAAAAGTCAGAACATTTATGCTTTAGAATAGTGAGATTTGAAGTATTCACCTTGTTCCATAAAGGATGAGACGGCAGGTCCCTTGCAGCTACCAAGCTTTTCGCAGCTGGCATTGGTGGAATCAACCTGGGCCTGTGCCACAGTCACATACGACATCAGGTTCGACGATACATCCCTCAACTCGACTGAACTAACGTTCATTGGGGTCAAGACTCCCCAATTGTTTAGAATACTCCTGAAACCGTTTTCAATATCACGTATGAAGCGGTCAAAAGCATTTTGGACTGCTCCTACAATCTGCGTCGAGTTGCAGGCACCTTTTTCACACGACTTCATGCCTGCAATAATCTTGGCATACGTGGACACGTCCATCTAGTAAATTGGTTAGAACAGAAGTCTCCCGGGTCGCTCTACGTACCTCGAAAGCAACGATAGCCGATCTTTGCGCTTGAATCGACAGCGTGGCGTCAGACCACCCATTCTCTATGATGAGGCCCCCTTCCCGCAGACACTATTACTATACGTTAGCAAGACTGGTAAAACAAGGAATAGGAAACTTACTGTCTCTAGGCCGAGAATCTCATCAGCAACCTTTCCATTCGACTTGGATATAATACCCTGGGAAATCGACTTGGATTGTGCAGTAAGACTCAGCTGATCAAGGCGAGGGAAGCATTTGCAAATAGCCTCAGATGACTTGATGAAATTGTCGCCTTCAGATTGACCCAGAACCTTTCGCACAGTTTGGCAGAGGTCAACCTGTTTGGTCACCACCTTGAGACCTGTAGGGACGCGTTTGGTTGTTATGTCATATCCTGTGTCCAATAAGATAACTTTCCCGGTGGAATTGAGTTGAGATTATACTTACCAGAAATACAGACCATTTCATCGCACATTCGAGAAGGCTCCTTCTTGGTTGGACAAGGGCGTTTCTCCTTTTTCTTGGTCTTGCACTTGTTAAGCTGTTAACAGCTCATGGTCAGCCGCTATGCCTGAGCTCGTCTGAAACTGCATACCTTTTTCTCTGAAACTTCTTTTGTATTCACAGTAAACCCAGTAGGAACGGAGAACTTGAACTTGCAGGCTGATAGGTTCTGCAAGCCTGCGCAAGTCTCTGAGAGGGTGCTTTGTGCACATTGTGCCAGGAGCACATATGACAGCAATTGTATAAGGAGAATATTCATTTTTATCATAACTGATTTTGTAGCTTAGGTGTATGTGTCTTGATGCTGGACTAGAAGTTGATTGCGGGAAAGCATGATCTATATAAGTAGACTTGCCACCATTTTGCCTCAAAATTAATGATATTGGACTTTACTATTTCCGGATTCTGACGAAATCTGGCCCAGGTGATGGCGTTTGTGATAAGCAGAACAAGCATAATCTGGATGGCAAAGTAATTATGCGAATGGAATTGATTTACCGATAAATAAGGGCCAGGCACATCTAGACAGGTCAGCCCTATCCTGCCTTGCGCCACATATCATCAGAGCGTCTACATATGGCAATTGTTGATCGCATGGGGAATGTGGCTGATAAGACTGGAATTACCGAATCAGATTAGCCAACTGTTAGTGGCCTTTTTTAAGCATCGACTGGTATGTGTCATATATGGATTCCAGTCTGTCAGCCAATGACTGTTTAGATACAGTAGACGGGTCCAGGTCCTCAGCGGACAACCCGTTAAACCGGCCGATCCGAGCAGGGGAATTCCTCCTTCTTTTTCTTCAAGGGAATCCCCGGGCTAAGCCCTCTGCCTCTGCCGTTTGGCTAGTTATCAAGACCAAGCCTTCTTTTGGTCAGTCCTTCGAGACCAATATTTCCTTCTGTCTCGGCCAATCCCTCAAAACAAGAAGCCCCTACGGGAATCTACGAGCTGCCTGTGCTTATTCAAGAGGCTGCTAAAGCTAGATCAACATGGCTTTAGAGCACTTGTACTACCGTAATTGTGGCTGAATTGGGACAATCTAGGTTCGTGATCTACGAGAGCAGGTAAGGCAGCAAGCACTAAGCAACAAATCTCAATGGCAGGATTGAAGAATCATGCTCAAAACGAAGAGGTTCAGGCCAGTAGTAATAATTAAGTACAACGGAATCGAATCTCATTAAACAGGCTGATGAAGTGGTTACAGAGCTAAGTGTTATTTATGCATGATTGAGACAAAACGACGGTCAGACAAGGCATTTCTATGAATCTGCTAGCATGAACCTATCAACTCCCTAATAACCTGGCTTCAAGTAGCCAAAGGACAGAGTAGGGTTCTTAAAACCGCCCTCCTCAGGGAAGACACCATAATCCCAAATAGTGTAAAAGTTCCTCAAGAACCTAGTGCCAATCAGAGCATAGCTATCAGCTCCATCATCAAATGGTGGCCAGCATGCATCCTTTCGGTTAGCGAAACCAGGAACAGCAAGTTGATCACCAGTGATGTTGAGGAACTTTGTGTCGCCAAAGTAGCCAACCTCAAACGCAACAGACCAGTCCTTGGTAAACTCGCTGCACAGAGGAATATGTTCGCCCTTGAGGATAGCTGTGTAGTTCATGCCGATGGACTCGTAGATCTCATTGATCTTGCTCTTGGGGAGCGTGATACCAGAAGCTCCAGTGTCAAAGATGGTGGCGATTCCTCCAAGATCGACCTTCTTCTTGGTCTGCTTGCAGTTCTTTCCCTTCCCCTTTTGTGTACCTGTCGTGCTGTGGAGAACAGATCGCCAGACATCGTAGTCATTGACGTTGGTGTTGACGGGAATTTTGATCAGGTCGCCCTTGACATATTTCTTCTCCCTGGAGCCTCCAAGAGTGAGAAGACCCTTTCCTGGCTTGCCTTTGGTGTCATCTCCGTCCTTTACCGAGTAGTAAATTCCGAATCGAGGTTGATCCACCTTCTTCTCCGCCATAAGAGACTCAAAAACGGGGGTAGCGCCGCCATCCGCAATGGAACCGAAGGCCAAGCCCATAAAGCCAGCAGCGGCAAGGGAAGACCAACTGCTTTCGTTGGCAGCAATAAACTTTGACTCCCAAGTCACGCCGCCTGCCGAGAAGCGTTCCTCGACAGTTGGACCAACAACGTTGCCTCCGAGATAGCCGATCGAGGCGCTCCCTCCCGTGTATTTACCAGTAGACGATGCTGAAAAGTTGTATCCCCGTCGGTTCTTGTCGACATGAGGGCATTCTGTAGCGCATTCGCTATCGATCATCCAAGCTGAAGCACTTCCAGTGTCGAAGAGAAGAAGGAAGTTTTGCTCGGGCTTTCCGACATTGACGTTGACCATTTTCTAACCAAGTTAGTATTTGTCTGTGTCAGACGATGCGATCAACATACGTAGCCATCTTTAATGGTGATGGGCATGTCCAAGACGGCAGCTGAAGCAGCGCCGAGGAGACATGTTGTGGCCAGAATGGCCGAGGCGAAGCGAGTGACTGAGCCCATGGCTGTAATGGGTTGATAAGATGGTTGGAAGGATGTGAAAAAGACGGAAGAGATCAACAATTAGTAGGTTATGGTGTTGTCTTATAGGCAAAGTGCGCCATGTGACGTATTGCGCACAGAACGAGGTTAAGGGGGGGTTAGTAACTCCACAAACACGAGACAATTTCGGTTGCTGTAGCTATTATTAGGATGTGCAGGCTAAAACACCGCATCGATTAAATATCAGTGGCACGTTCTGCATTTATGCATTCTATTAGACAAGATATGAACTGCCAAAGCTCACTGAAATGACTCGAATTATCGCAATCGACATTATTTGGTGACTAATTCTGACTTTAATTGAGGTTTTTGCAGCAGAGTCTCGGTCAGCAGCAAGTTGTTCCGTTTCCAGCACTGTTATGTCTTGGCAATGGACCCTTAATATCGAGTCCAGACCTGCTATGCGAAGAGACCAGTGGCTAAAATCGGAAAATACGAGATGATCTCCTCTATTATGACAAGATCTGCATCGTGTTTGAGACATACACTAGCACAGTTAGTGCTTGTGCGGTCTTGGCTTAATACGGGCAATCTCGACTTTTTAGTGGACAGCCGTACAATGGAGCCGGCCACGCCGAGAGGACCCTTACTCTTTAGATAGCTGCAGGGTAAGACGTTTAATATTCCTCTTACATATTCTATAAATCCTATAAATGCAGATAAAATACATAAATAATAAGATGCTTGAACGGTATGTCTAAAACAATATTACAGAATCACAAGGACTTGACTGTAAGTGAAACAGGAACTTGACATGAGAAGTGCACATAATAAAGACTTGTTCCAAGCCAACATAATGTCAACAAACCATCTATCCATACAGTTATTACAAACATTCTACCTTTACCGTTGCAGTGAAAACAGATAAGTCAGCAATCGCTGGACAAAATAATGTAATAAGATCCTATGCCGCAAGTAAAATAGTTATGTCAAACTGCTTTCAAATTCTGACTCGCAAACTCGTTTGCTAATTATCTGTAACTTACTCAAGAACACAATTTGCAGTTACTCATCAAGCCAAGTAGTTCATACGGGAATAAACATCTACGTCATAATTGGGTAGTATGTGCCACGAGCTTAAATGTTTAACCTTAATTTGCTCAAGGTTAAGATCTTGTGTTACACGCCGAAAGGTTATAACAGTCAGAGTTTACAGTAGAGTAACGATACCTGATGAAAAAAATTAAATCTAAAAAACCGGCTCGAATGCCGAAGTTAAAATTCAAGGAAGACGCATGAATCTGATTTAATTGGTGGGATTGTCATGTCTCCGTTCGCTAGAAAAAGTGACCAATCAGTGACTACTCTGATCTCGGCAATGACAGCGAACCAACTTCTCAACGGCTCTAACTTGTTTTGGACTACAACGCGTCTTCTAAAAAATCATGACAAACAGTTAGAAATTGCAAGCCGATCGGAATGTAACCTGTCAAAACTTGGCCCGATCTCATCCAAAGGTGGACATGACGAGTGTTTCACGGCAAACCCGGACCACCTGACTAATGTAAACACTCTATCTTATCAAGAATTAGCTTGGAATATGGAGTTGAATCGGCCAACTGCGAGGATCTTAACTAATCGCGGCATGAATCTGTCATTGCGGCACCCACCATCTGTCCGGCGTTATTGCGTAGATAGTTTAGGCTTCGGCCGTGTTTACGGAAATGCCTTGGTTTGCTTCAGCGATGAAACCTCATGTGCCAAGGGTCCTGTAGCCATGCAATGGGCCCAATGGGGCAACAAGATTGGGTTTTCAACGGCCAAGTTCATAAGTAATGAAGAACCCTCGTTCTGTGCCGACATTCCCATGCCAATCCTTATCAATCTTTGAAGTGGATCATAATTTCTGAGGCTCATTATGCGTTTCTCATCGATCTCGGGCTTTTCCACCCTCAGCTTGGTTGCTTTGACGACATCGGTCTCTTGCAAACAAGCTGACTCTACCTACAACTATATTGTTGTCGGCGGTGGTCCTGCTGGCCTGATCACCGCTGAGAGACTCTCCGAGGCCAACAAAAGGGTGCTGCTTCTCGAGCGTGGACATGGCCCAACTGTTGCAACTGGATCCAATCATACTCTCTCATGGGACTCCTCCCTCACTCCTATCGATGTCCCTGGTCTCTCATCTGCTGTCGGTGGACTTGATCTATGGAATGAGTACATGTGCGATGATACTGCTGCGTTGGCCGCTTGTGTTCTCGGTGGTGGTGTCACTGTCAACTACATGGTCTTTGTTCACCCCCCTGCTCGCGATTTTGACGATAAGTGGCCCAAGGGTTGGAAGTGGAACGATGTTGCACCAGCTGCCAACAGACTGTATGCTCGCAACCGAGGCACTTTAGTCCCATCCAAGAACAACGAGCGATACGACCAGGGACTTTACAACACACTGTCTGGCTTCTTCGACAAGCTGGGCTGGAAGTCTGTCGACATGATTGAGCAGCCCAACGAGAAGCATCAAGTATACAGCTGGCCATCCTGGAACGTCAAGAACGCGCTTCGAGCCGGACCCGTCAGGACCTACCTCCCTCTTGCCCAGAAGCGGGATAACTTCACTCTTCGTATGGGCTCCAAGGTCATCCGAGTTGTACGATCTGGCTCACGAGCTACTGGCGTCGAGGTTGAGACCTCTGCGGGTAAGAAGGAGATCATCAAGCTTTCCAAGAACGGCCGAGTTGTTCTCTCCGCTGGTGCTCTTACTACTCCTCGTCTTTTGTTCAACTCTGGTATTGGTCCCAAGAAGCAGATCCTCACTGCGAAGAAGACTGGTGTTACTCTTCCAGCTGAGAGGAACTGGATCAACTTGCCTGTTGGAGAGAACCTTATGGATCACCCTATATTCACTTTCACTGTCAAGACTGGTGGTGCTTGGGGCATGCCTGATACCGACAGCGTCTTGAACGGTACTGACACCAAGAACATCAACCTCTACGGGAAGACGTCGTCTGGAATCTTGACTCAGGGTCGACACCGCATGATCTTCTTCAGCTCAAACAAGAGTTCCGATGGCGTCACTCGATACTTCCAAGGATCTTGTGCCGCTGGTGGCGATGGCATTGCTTCCATAAAGGTCTACATGACTCATGGCTTGACATCTACTGGTGTTCTGGGTCTGACCGAGGAGGGCAAGACTATCATTGAGAAGTCTCCTTACCTGCAGACAGACGGAGATGTAGAGGCTGCCAAGGCTTTCGTCCAGGATATGGTTGAGAAGATCACTGATCCTTCCAGTGGCTTTCGGCTTCAGAAGGACACCAATACCACTGCTATCATCAAGGCTGTCACCAGCGGTAACCACTACGCTGGTACTACCAAGATGGGTACTGATGATGGTCGTAAGGGAGGCTCTTCGGTCGTTGATAAAAACGCTAAGGTCTATGGAATGGACAACCTCGTAAGTGTACTCTTGCCTTCCTCTTTAAATACTTGCTAACATGTTATCAGTTCGTGTCCGATGCTGGTATTCATCCTGACCTTCCTACTGGCAACATTCAGACTATTGTCATGGTCGCTGCCGAGGCTGCAGTCGCCAAGATCCTCGCCTGTTGAAGAACCCATAGGGTTTCTTAATGGCCCTATGTGCATTAGTGTGAACATTACTTTGCGTTGCTGAAGGCATCCTATGAATCGAATATCTAAAGGTTAAAGCCTTAATTTATATATATAAAAGTTATAACTTCTAAGAGTTATATATAATACCTTTGTTGTAATCTATGGAGCTAATTCTTATAAGAACCCCCTTGTTATTGTTTTCTTCACTAAGCCTTATCCGCATCCTATCTTTATCCATTGTGCAACATTCCACTACTATTGAAGGCATACCGATTCTAAGCAACTTTTCAGTGTCTATACGACGCTCCTGCACAAGGTATGAGGCTATTTGGATTTGTTGGTCATCTGGCTCATATGGCATTCGTCTTTCCACCCAAACTTTATTTCGAGGTTGGACAACGTTCAGCCAAGTTGTGTTCAAGTCAGTTTTCTCAACAAGGAACTTGAATGTGGCAAGGAAAGGGAGGGGGGCCCAAGAATTGCAGCTGCCATGGTGCTGCCATATATGCCAAACTCCATGTAGGCATTGACGTTGGCGCCATGCTCTATAAGAAACCTGGCACAATCAACGCGTCCCCTCGCTACTGCAGCAGCCAGGGGACTGCCAAAGTCTCCGAACTTCAGCTCGGTTTTGACACCCACATTATGCTGTTGTACGAGAAGTTGAACTATTTCCAATTGTCCACTATAGGCGGCTGCAACTAGTGCGCTGCCATATATTCCACATTCGAATTGAGAGTCGACTTTTGCACCATGCTTAATGAGGAATCGAGCACAATCCAGGTTTTCACATATGATAGCAACAACTAGAGGGCTTCCGTACCTATCTCGTAAATTTTCTGGGTTGACGTCCGCTTTGTGTTCAATAAGAACTTCCAACACGTCGAGATTTAGCTAGTAGTAGCCTCACAGTATCAACCTTTTTGTGCCGAATGGCAATGCCGATTGGGCAACGATAAAAGAGACGATCATGTCTATCGGGGTTGCATCCCAGTTCCATGAGCCTTTTGCACAGGTCAGCGTGCCCAAAAGTTGCAGCGGTATCCAACAGGTTGTCCCCGCTGGATTTCACAAGTGAAGAAAGTTCTTTATCCCACCACCCGTCTAGCACATGATGAAGGCCTAGTGCGACGATTCCAAATTCTGGATGAGAATTGTGCGCCATCCGGCCACGCATGAAGGCATAATAGTTCCGTTGAAAACACATCATGCGACAAAAGACTTTATACTCTCTCGAGAATTTGTGAGGATTTCCACCAAAAAATTGCTTCAGAGCACAAGCAACATCTGTGATCCTGGGATGATTGTCTGGAATGTCGTGGATGTGATGTAGCCAATTCAAAAGAGTGTAGACCTGGAGCGGATGCCCAGGATCTAAGATATCATCAGGATCGGCTTTTCTCCCTTTGAACCAATCTTCCATGTCTCTACTACTCATAGCTTCGAGTTGCGGGTCGCCCCAGGGATATTTGGAGCAGCAGTCTTTGAGGCAATGGATCAAGACGATTGTCACTTCCACTTGGGCGTCTTTGAACCACGGCTGGTCTTTCTCGGCGAAGTATTCGGCAACCGATGCATGTGCAAACTTCCAGATGTCAAGTCTTGTGTCCTTTACAACCAGGTTATGACACACGGATTCCAACGTCTTTTCCGTAAGATCCGACTTTTTGAGTGCGTTCTCACCATCCACCCTTTCAGTTTCCGCTCTCATGGCCGAAAGAAGTGTGCAGCTATCCAGAGGGTGGCGGGCACAGGCGACCCATCTCACAGCCCTCTGTAGCATCAGACGATCCGAAGACTCGAGCTTAGGATCATGATATATCTCATCATATATACCGAATAACGTATCGGGAAGTTTCTTCAATTTCGTCTGCACGGCATCTTTTGTTCCGCACTTTTTAAGCTGTTCGCACTGGAGATATGTCCATCTGAACCTATTCCCCATCAGTTAGTGTCATACGTAAACAACACGAAACTTTGTACTCACATTGCGTCGCTCTTCGCCATAAGTGTATCTTTAACAAGTTGCTCCAGGTCATCCTTGTCACCGAAAGGCCAAAAATCCTTTACCTCGATCAACTTTTTGTTCACGAATTTCTCAATGTCGGCCTTGTTGTCCTCTGCGCTGATTTCCACCAGCATTTGTTGATCTTGGAGTGAGGTGAGGCTAGATTCGATATCGGATTCTTTTCGGCTAGCAACAAACACCTTGAGAAGATGCTTGCTTTTCTCCACAAGCTCTTTGAGAAACCCGGCAAGCTGTGGCCTCGTCTCTAAGTCGCACTCGTCCAAGGCATCAAGTACCAAGGTAGTTCGAGGGTAGCTGTTGATCATCTCAACCAAAGCGCTCTTGTAATCATCGAGACGGAAGGTTTTCTGAACGCTCTTCGAATTTTCGGCCAGTTTGCACAATTCTTTGTGTATCTTTCCAGAACGCCGCGGTATCTCGCCGAGCTGACGGACAAAGCTTTGAAGAATAGGACGAATACTTTGCCTATCTCTATCGGAACGTCTGCAATAGAAGTAGGCAAAACCCTCGTCATGTTGACTGAGACAATGGCTGGAGCCATCTTCATCAACTCGATATCGATCAATCACCTTTGACGTGAGAAAGGATTTCCCGGTACCAACTATACAAGAGAGGGTGGTCATTAGTTTGTACCTTACATAGCAGTTTCGACACCGTAATACTTACTCCTACCTTGCAACCAGAATAGCGATGAGTAACTCGACTCTTCCCATTCTCGGAACTCGGCGTGTCTTATCAGCCATTCACACGTCTGCTCTGTTCTGACATCAGTGATAGCCGTGTGGTCGGCACCAACTGGAATTGTGCTGATCGAGTCTAACGCCTTTTGTCTCTCATTCTCTTCTAGTGCTTTAAGCACTCGTTCTACTCCATCATCGATTCGCTTGAGATGCTTATTAAGACTTTCAAGCAGTTCCGTATGCTTGGCAGTTTGGATTTGTATGCTCTCGGTTCCGCAAGTCTGAGCTGCCTGAAATAGGGTATTCTCCAGACTTTTCAGCTCGAAAACCCTTCGATTCCCTTGTCCGGGGTCAAGCAGAACTTTGAGAAATTGACCAACTTGGCTCTGCTTGAGCTTGGTATCCATATATGCCAAGAAATCTAGGCACATCCCATACGTCTTTATGAGGGTCTCTTTTAGTTCCTCTTGAGACGGAGTAAGCGTTGACTTTCCAAGATACACCTCCTCATATACTCTGCCCTGCCTCACAAGGCAGAGTACTACATCGGTGCATCCCAATATAGCCACGAGGTCTTGACATTGAGAAACATTTGTCTAGGAAATTTTTAGCTGGGTACGGAATATAGAAAGCTTGGGAACTCGCATTGAGAAGTATTTTGACAGCCGACCAAACCACTGAGGAGGGTGCTGGCGCAAACCTAATAGCAATGTCGCCAATCGTAATCAGCCACGAGATAACCCTTTCTGCATAGTCTCTCCAGATAATCTCACGGCCGCCGACTTTAAGCATTAGGGTTTCGTCTTTATATTTGTTCTCCCTCGTCCGAACAAGATTCGCCAACTCTTGAGTGTATTCCTTGAGATTAGCAATTGTTGTAACGTCTCCAATCCACTTGCGAGTGTCTTCTTTTAGCTCTTTGTACGCCTCGAGCCATAAATCAGAAGACGCCGTCGTATCATTCACCTTTACTAGGGCTTCGTCAGGTGGGAGATTGGTGTTGACTGGCTCGGCTTCAACAACCGGGGACAATTCATCAGGTGCTCCGTCAGGTACTCGAACAGATGCCCCTGTGTCAGCACCTGTCAGGGTAGGCATGGGCAAAGTGGTAGGACTTGGGGATGATGGCCCACTGATCAAGGTTGTAGGGGTCCCTAAGACTGCTGCGGCCTTTTGGGGTTCGGGGACCTTGCGTCGTGCTTTGCCTCGGTTCTTCAAGCAGGACGAGAACACAGACAGAAAGCCGCCGCCGTCGGACTTGCTAGATCTTTTTGCCATTGTAAGGATAGAGGTCTCTTGGTGATGAAGAAGGAAGCAAAAGGAAATTCTAGTCAGGGATACATTAAAATAATAGAAGAATAACAGGAACACGGGTTGGGGTAAGTTAGCCCGGGCACCTAGAATAGAGGTGAGTGTAACCACACTAGAAAATGAGGCCCTCCGGCTTGTCCGGTCCGGGCATGACTTGCAGCATTATTATACCCGGCTTTGCGTTGCCGTCTACCCCACCATTAAGCTAATAGGTCCGAAGATGTAGTGATTGTGGTGATTGCGGCCACGCATAAAGTGCAAAGACATTTCTCTTTTCCTTTTCTTTTCGCCCGACAGCCTCATTTATTGCCTGATCGAGTTTTCAGAATTTGCACCTTCTGTCTGACCGAGTTGCACGATTGCTAATTATCCTACAGCCTGGTTTTCTAAGATTAGAAATGCTGGCGGTGTGGCGTTTGAATGTGCAAAACATGCATTACTGATCATGTAGGCTGCAAGACAGTAACCTCTGGGCAGCAACGTTACTTCTGAGTACATCGCTCGTTCAGCCTAATTTCCACTCAACATCCACGTATGAGCTACAGCCATGTAACCTCCTCAGGGACCTTAGTATTCACAAGAGCATGGTATTCAAAATGTGGAGGTCCAAGTGCTCAATGCTGTATACGGGTTTGTCTTGTATCTAGACATTCTCCCCTCTTTACGTGGAAGACACCTTTTCAAGTTGAGGCTTCCCCTGATCTTTTCATCATCTTTTTGTCCATTTCATCCTCCAAATCTCTTACCCACAACACATAATGGTTGGATTCAAAGACTCCGTAAAAAAAAAAAAAAAAAAAAAAAAAAAAAAAAAAACCTCCGTCCAAAGGAGCATGAATACAGCCAGGAACAGCAGCAACAGCGGCCCCAACGACCGTGACAGCCAGCTACTAATGTCTTGCCATCATATGTTCGATCGCCTTTACAAAGAACTGGCGCTGGCTCTAGCAACCAGCCTCAAACACGACAGTCTGGTAGCAACAGCAGGCTGCTGTTATCTGGTGTATAGACTGTGGCCTCAACAAGCCCTACTATGGGACGCACTGAGTTCGGGCCATCTCTTGAAGACCGTCAGGAGGAAGCGTTGCTTAAATGGATCAATTATAAGTAACCTGTTACTAGACAATAACTAGAGCGAGTGCTTGGCTTGGTATAAGAGTTCCCAGACCCCGGTAAAAAAGTGGCAACTGCCGATGTCGAACTCGAGTACATCCCATCTTGGAAAGTTTGATACTGCAGTTACTGATAGTAAGATAAGCATAATTGCAATACATGGTCTTATTGTTCGTTCTTCCAATACTTGGGTCGCCTTCAAGGATGGAAAGACTCCGGAGTCAGGCAAGAGAGTCTGACTCAAAGATGTCGAATTACTACCAAGTGTTATACCAACTGCCCGAATCCTATATTTCGACCGGCTGTCTAACTCTCGCAACGATGCTACTGTTCGATGATCATACTGCTATCCTGCTAAAAGTACTGAAAAATGACCGGGAAATAAATGTACGTGGTGTTCTTCACTTGAGATTCTAAAAATGTTAAAGAGGATCTAGAAAGGCACAACCAGCCTATCATCTGTAGCCTAGCACTGAAAGGTTGGAAGCTAATGGTACGTTGATGGCAGAGCCCGTACGGCCTCGTACCTTATGGAGACAGGTTTTATCTATCCCTAACTGATCCATTACATTCATTCTCTCATACACACTCGGTATTTTCATTTTGGTACCATATCTCTCCATCATTATACCGAATTCTATCCAATGGCGGCTTCATTGCAGCATGCCTGCAATCGCAAGGTTGATGAAGGGACAGAATCGAATATCTTCAGGAACGACTCGAACAACGTTGCTGCACTACAGTCTGCACGAATACAGAAGAAATTAATGGAAGAGGCTGCCCGTCTCCAGCAGCAAAGGTTAGACGAAGCCTCCAAGGACAAGACCAAAGTTGAAGAAGAACGAGATTCCTTGCGGTTAAAGACAGAGACCCTTGGTGAAATCGTAAAAAGCAAAGACCAAGAGCTAGATGCCCTAAAGAAGCAAAAAGAAGACGAGGTCGCTTCAGTGCAAGCCTCCATGACCCAAATGGTGGCCACGAAAAATGCTGTCATCGCAGAAAAAGACCTATTGATCAACTCTATAACTAACGTAAAGAATGAACAAGAGAATCGAATCTGGAACCTTGGCCAGTACCTCTCAGACGCGAACAAAAAGCTTCCCAATAATCGACAAGATAACTCTCTGCCATTTCAATATCACAGCTCGAAAGTGGTGATTATCCAGCTGGAAAGTGGAATGGCCCTCGATTGCAACAAATGTAGGAATTCCTGTTGAACCTCTGATATGATTCAAGTTGACTGAAAACCTTTAGTTTCTGGTTATAGAGGTCAGACCTTTACGCTTGATATCACTGACAACGCCCAAATCTCTCCTTAACGAAACGCGGTGGGATGCCAAATGAAAACGAACCTTGGGCTATCAGGCGAATAGATTCTGGCCGTAAGTAGAAAGGGGTTACAATATATCCATGGTACTTACAGCTTATTAAGGAAAGCTTTACTTCTTAAATGGAGAGGAAGACTTTGATCTCCGCCTCGAAGACGACGCTGCAATCCCGGGCGATCAAGGATGGTGGTATATTGGCCGCGGGGCAAGTGATCGCGTTGGATCCATCCTGGGTGTAAGTCATTGTCTAATACATTCAGACGTTCTCCAAGCTAACAGAGGTTCAAGCATCAAGAATGCACAATGGGGGACATGCCTTGACTTGGGAGATGGTGAAAGTCATGGTCTTAGGCATGTTGCCTTTTGTTATCTGTTGCAAATAGAATTTTGGGCTAATTGCAAGTAGGAGGCGTGTGAAATCTATGAACTTTGCCAACTCTATAACCCAGAATTGGGTCATTATCCCATTGGCCTTTAATTAGATTGGCTTACTACGTGCTTTGCTTGGGTTTCCTGTCTCTATCAAGGTCTCTACCAAGGACTAGTTAGGAAAATATGAAACTTAAATAATTGAATATGATCTACATGATCTCAACGATGGCAAGGTTCTCATGCTCCTCCATGCTCTTGCTCTCCAAATTATACCAGATCATTCCCAAGGAGTCGTGGGCTACAGACCCAACAGACAGTACCATACCGAAATCAACTGGGATGGCCAGAAGTGCTTGTGATCGGCGGTACTTTGCAAGAGTCATTATAGGCATTTACAGCCAAGTAGTGTTAGCCTGACAAGAGTTTCCTCGAACACCAACTGAAGTGCCAAGATAACAAAGAATTCCAGCGGTTAGTCCAGTGTGTGCTGGTGCAGGTTCTGAGTTCCCCGAACCTTAGGTCTGATGCCAATGGGGTATAAACTGAGCGACCTATTGTCAGATATGGAGTACTATAGAACCATGGGAGCTTAAATAACGCCACAGAGAGGGGTCAGGTTGTCAGCAAGACCCCTTAGAGCCGCATTCGTTGCAGGTCAATTAATAATATCGGCTTGTAGAGCCCTGGCCCGCTTGCCTACCTGAGCAAGCTCTTCAATGAGCTACCGCGCTCCGGGCCGGCTGTCACCGGAGCGAGGGGGAAATTTAAGGTTCTGGCACCTCGTGAAGCTATCCAACGAGCCATACCACGACCAAGACCACCGAACTAAGTAATGAAATATAACGGATACTCTTAGAAAGTGAAATGACCAGAGGAGGCTAGAGCAGCTAAGTGGATAGTGTGAGATAATATGTAGGTTAATGAAGATTGCAATCATCTAGATTCCGGAGGAAATGCTACATATAACCTCTAATATAATAGCCGATATCTTGCTAACAACTGAACTCTGTTTAAGGCCAGAGATTAACCTTGATAGACCAACGTCTAAATTCTCAAGTTGTAACCAATCATATACGATTTCAAAGTGGCGTTCGTGCATATTCGGGCTGATGTGTTGGCATCTTCTGATTGACAGCAGCCTGCTTTACAAATCTGCCTTATCTGCCTTTCAACGTAAGCCCTGAGGTAAAACCAGGCTCAGGCGAACAGAATAAAAACCAGCGCTTCCCCCGCTTCTTGGCCCCGCGACTCTTCTGTTTATCTCTTACATACCATATAGAATATGGGCGACCCATTGTCTATCGCCAGCGGTATCGCTGGTCTCGTCTCACTCGGCCTCACTATTTGTAATGGTCTTTACACATACTTCAACGCTATCAAGGACAGGTATAATGATATTGACCTTGTTATACAAACCCTAGCTCTTCTGCAATTCAACATCTGCGTCATCCAATCAAGCACATTGAAGCTTAGCCACCGTCATGCTCTCGCTGCCGATGGAGTCAATTTGGGGTTGATGAATTGCAAATCTCATCTTAAGTCTCTTGAAACTTTCGTCAAAAGCCTTATGGATGAGGCCGGCCCATCACAAAAATGGAGAAAGCAAATTTCAGCAGCCCGATATCCCTTGAATCAGAAGAAGCTATTTCAGCTACACGAGCAGCTCCTGAATGCAAATAATGTCCTAGGCAATTTTGTCCAGGGTTTTAACCTGTAAGCTGCCTTCTACACCTATACAATTAACCTTTATGATAACCTCAGGTAGCGACGTCAATACCAGCATAAGTAATGACTTACAGGTCCTTAAAGGAGATATCAAAGCAGGCGATGCCAATACCCACGCCATGCTAAGATCAATCGCAAACCAACTCGAGATTATCGGTCCTGCTGTCCAACGCACAGATATGGCCCTGGTCACTTTGTCTCCCCAAGATCGGGCGGGAGCCATATCGACAAGCAGTACGCCAGTTGAGAGAGATCTCCAACCTCTTTATATAAGGAACTCAGAAGTGGAGAGGAAGCTTGGCAGCAAGTCGGAGGTTGTACCATGCCATTGCAGAGGTCTTGAAAACCGATCTGGCTCCTACCGATCGAATCGAACGCACCAGTTCTGGGGTGGCTTGGTAATCTCAAGACAAGGAAGGGCATGCCGTACTCACCTACCTGGGTGCACCTTCAAAGAACACTCAATAAGCCGTTCAAAAACGACTCTGACCTATCTTGGACTCCGGTATATCTTCTCCCGGAGCCTAACAATTTCACTGACTCGGGACTATCCTCCGGGGGCTTATCGTGTCTTTTTCGGATTGAATTGCTCCAATATTGTTGAGAGTAGCCCAGCCTTCCATCTGTTTGATATGACCACCGGTAGTGAGGGCTTCATTCGAACAAACATCGATACAATTGGTCTAGAAGGAACAACAAAGAAGCTCATTGAAGAGTTGACAACAATCTACAACTCTGGTGCCGCTTCGCCCTCTGACGTGGATTCAGATGGAAACAACATTGCTCACTACTGCGTAAGAGTAAGTCCTTTCCTCTGACCTTCGAAACTCATGACTGTCAGCTAATGTAACCACGAAGGCGCTTATCCGCCTCTCGGTGGAACCTGAAACTTCGTGGTCCATCAGACAAGCTGTCGATTCCTTATATATGCTTTTTTCATTCATGTTTGACAAAGGCGTGCCTGTCATGACTTCAAACTTCCAGCAGAGGTAAGCATAAATCAATCGCATTTGTACCTTTCCATAGCTGATGTAGAAAAGGACTGTCTTGGATATCATCGCAGGAAATTATGTGAGCTTACAGATAATGCCTCCAATTTATGGCCTAGCCACCAAGCGCGATCCAGCATTTTATCCTGCAGAATCTGCCCATCGATTACCACAATTTCCCTGTGACATCGAGGATGTAGAAGAGTGGTTCAAACAGCTAGATGTATGGCGGGAATACCCGGAAATCTCAGAAGGTTATATAAATCTTGATGAATTTGGTGAAAATGCTAACCATCGAGCTAGCCGTTGGGTTCCATGACATCTTCTTGGCGGTGATGAGGAAGGACCTGTTCTATCTCGAAAATATCTTAAAAGACAAAAGGCTTCCTATGGGAATCTGTGACCGGGACCTCTACGGACGTAACATTCTGCATCTTGCCAGCACTTGGGAAGCTGGATTGAGCCTTCTCTTGCAGCATGCAGCGGTCTACCCTTTACTAAACAAACTTTCGGCTTTCTCCTGGTTCAGCCCTCTGGACACTGCTATGCTATATAGCAAGACAATCTGTAATGCTCAGGATCAGTGGACACTCTGTCAAAACTGCAATTGTTATGTCACGACGAGATTACTCCTCGAAGCTGATTGTAGTGTGAGTGTCGGTAGGTCCCGGCCCAGAACCCTCAAAAACTGTTCTTTACGAGCCAGGAAGATTTTCTTCGAACATCTGGTAGACCGACGAGAACGATTGCGAGATATTTCTCTTGCGATCCTCCCTGATGAACTATTAGCTCAATATGGCGTAACAGCAAACTCTCTACCCGATGTCACTGCGATGATCCTATGGGATGAGCTTCAATCACGGATAAATGAACTGGACCAGAAGGGTATTTCGCTTAGCAGTGGCCTTAAACCTTGGAGCGACTTGAATAATTCAAGCCTTGATGGTCTTTTTACCTTTGCTTTGCCTGTCGAAGTCGCCAACCTAGCCCTCTCCTATGGCTTTCAACCGGCTGATGAGCACGGAGTTCCAGAATTTATGTCACATATGCTGCTTGCATGTTATCACGGCACATTCGAAGATGAGGTCATCTACGTCAACTGGGTGCTGGATATGGATCTCAAAATGGACTATAACATTGGCCGGTTTTATTTATCTGCGATTCACCGCATTGCATTCCTTGTTGGCTCTTGGATAAAAAACAAATTCGGCCACACTGGCACAGTGCCCGCCACTTTCCCTGAATTCGAACGCGTCTTAACAAGTATATGTCTCAGCTCGGCCCAGTCCAACCTTCCATGCCCTTGTGTATCGGGATATTTCAGTCGGCCTATGGCGTATCTATTATCTGGACTAATGTGTTTTCCAAACAGAGACTTATTCTACTTCGATACAATGCAGGAAAACGTTGACTATATTTCACAACTGATCGACCTGGTGGAGAACATTGTACCGCTTGTGGAGAGGTCCTACCTGGCCAAATGCGCCATTCGTATTCTTACGATGAGATTCTTGGAGATTAGGCATTTGAGAATCTGCTTTCGTGGCAACATTAAACTACAAACATGGTTTCTTGATCCTACCTGCGAGGAAGACTGTGCTGAGATACAAGATGAAGACAGTCCTTTGGTTGAGCAGCTTGATGCTTTAGTCGAAGAATTTGACGAGGAGCTTCAGCGACAGAAAGTCTCCATTAAAGAATTTCTCAGTGGCTACTGGATTTCGCGAATGGAAGAACAAGAAAGAAACTTAGCGGGGCCATTAACGGATGCGTATATATGCGAGCTACAAGAGGCTGGGGTAGTATTGGAGGAAGAGACAGAGAAGAGTTCCAGCATACTTCCTTATGGAGTAGAATACTTGGAGGTCTTTACGTATGATGATATTTTAGATGGAGCTATGATTATAGGACGAGGATAGAACTATCGTTTGTTGAAGCCAGCGTTATGAATCCCAAAGTCTCGCTCAGCGGCTCTGGCCACATATTCTCCTGGACATGAAAATGTTGAAATCCACAGAATCGGTAGACGATACATGTGCTCAAGAGCTTGGCTAACTGTCACCATTTATATTTTTGATCAGAAGGAGTAGAAATGTTATACATGAAGCCTTGGGAGCACTATCCTGAGAACTATGACAAAGAATGCTGTCTTTCTGAGTAAAGGTTCGCTCTATTAGACATTCCAGAGAATAAGGCAATGAATTCCCGAAAAAAAGCGCTGAAATAGACCACCGTCATCATTTCCGATCAGAAGTGCGTTGCAACTAAATCCCTAGCAGCCCGAATCGTGTATTCGACAAGCTCAAAGCTGTTGAGTCCAGAAATGAAGTACGTATGATGTTTTCCTTGGAGATGATTAAACTTCTCATACCAACCATCCGCCAACGCCTCGGGCCCCAGATGAGGGAAATAGTCGACCTGTCCACTAAATGCGCGTATGTCTGCAGCACCCAGCTTTGTACTAACTGCATAAGCGTTTCCCAAGTCTTTGTTGATCTTGCTCAAATCATGAATAAGATGCTTCTTGACTCGGGTGACGCTAGGGTGCGCAGGATCATCTGCCGAGTAAACGTTGACGATGCTGGACTCTGGATGCAGTGGAGTCAAGTATACAGGTTGTCCTTCGGGTTTGAAAGGGTCAAGAGGGTTCGGAAGCTCTTGGGAGACGGTCAAGTTGTCGCCAAGTTTGTTCATGCGAACGGCTGATGAAAAATAGCCGTTAACGCCAACCTGTGCAAAAAGAGTCTTTTCAGCAGCCGATAGCACCATTCCCGAGTTTCTAAGAGCCTGGGATGTCGGAGGAAACGCAATGATGATATCGGAGCAGAGCTGTGTCTTTGTATGCCGCCCATTAGTACCATGGTATCGAATGCTTGGCTGGCGACTTCGATCTATATCAATTAGCTACTATTATTGTAATAGGAAATGTAAAACATACCGATGCGCTCGATCTCGACACCAAGATGAATTGGTCCCTTGATGGTTTTGGATACACGTTTCAAGACCTTGAAAAAGTCTGCGTAGAGTTAGCCATTGCCTGCGGCATGTCACTTGCTAGGGAGGTGGTCACCCGTTTTGTAAGGCTGTATCGTTCCAATGAAGCTCGCAATAATATCTGGCGCAAAGAACTGCAGGAAGTATAACTGTGAAATTCGTAAATTATAAAGTCAAAGCAACAGGTGGACAGTACATGTAACTTACTGCTGGGATCTGAGTATAGTCGCCGTATCCGTAATTCCCAGCACCGCGGTTGATAACAGTAGCTATGATGGGAAATTTGTTCGAGAGGAGCCATTCTTTAGCAGGAACAGTAAACTGTTTAGGGACGCCATTCTGCAAGCCAAGGTTAATACCGTGCTGTGATGTGCGGGCAACACCAATGAACTCGCCTTGTAGCCAGGAACTCCAATAGGAGCAAAATCTTTCTGCCAAACACCAGCATACCGCGCCAGCTCCTCTTGTAAGGCCTGGACAACCGCAGGACTTGGCGGCTGCGTCAAAGCCGCAGCTCCAGTCTTTGGGTTGTAATCGTAGGCGAATGCAGGGTCAAATTTGTCGAAGCCTACCCCGGAGGAACTAACAACTTTGAAGGTCTCTGCATAACTCGGGCTTCCTGTAAAGAGCACAGCGCCAAGGGGGAAGTATTGGCCGCTCCAAAAACGAGTCCATCAGTTAAATTCCAAGACAAATGGCTACTTACTGGCATATGCCCTCAGGGTGCGAGAAGGTGGACTTACTCTTCATAATGTGTCTGGCACTTACCACCAACAGTATCGCGCTTCTCAAATATAACTGTCTTGTGACCCTTATCCTCAAGCGCCTTTGCCGCGGTAAGGCCGGATACGCCGGCGCCAACGATACAAATCGGGGGTTGAGGCTTTGAAGCAGCCGTTGCATTGGCCAGCGATACCAATATCGCTGATAACAAAACCAACCTCATAGCTATATTGTTAGATTGTTCAAGAAAAAGCTGCGTAGGATGGACAGGTAGAAATGTGCGGGCTGACGAGGTTATATTGCACCATCGTGTTCCGTAGAAAGCTGGAGAGCTGAAATTTAGCGCTTACACAACTTGTAAGCTGAATAAGCTCCATCCAACCAGATTTGGAACTTTCATAGTAACATCTGCTCACCGACGCCAGCCACAAATGCCACAACTGTAACATTGCTGCTTACTTGCGAGGCATTGGCCAATTACCATGTTGTAACTAATCTAAGGCTGAAAAGACACGTACGTTAACGGGCTGTTAGAAAGTCGGAAGTTGCGGCACTTTACGCCACACTAAACTTAAGCAGTAAAGAGGGTTATAGAAGTACGAATCTTCTCGTAGGATGATTGGCAGAAGGACCCGGCCTTTAAATTAAACGCATTGCAGTTTTACTAAACCCTAATCGTCTTCAGTAGCCAAAGCATGGCCCCCAACATGCGACGCTGTGACACCAGCCTTTCCGAGGAAGTGAAGAAGCCGGCGTTAGTGAATCTCTCGCTGTCGGAAGTCGTTAGGCCAGTCATAGGGCGGTAAACCCGTTAATATCCTGAGATCGTTCTTGTTTATCAGAATGAAGAATCCGAGAAGCCCAGAAATATTATCCGCCGATAGACCTGACCTTTGCCGCTCTCCTGCTATTGGCGGTACTGTGCGAGAGTCCTCCTTAGCGTTTCCAGCCGAGTGGTGTTAGCCTGACCAGAGTTATCAAGAACGCCATCTGAAGAGACCATAGCCAAGATTCTCGCCAATTAAAGAGCTATTGCAGGATCTTAAAACTTCAATATATATTATTCTGAACAACATTTCTGCATGCTAGAGGCATCTACTATATTTTAGGTATAATTTTGTATTGTAAAAAGCACTATTATCTCAAGAGAGCTCACCATGTCTCGTCATATCTACCGCTTATCCTCTGCACTTCATATCCAGACGATCTTCACCTTCAAGAACAGGGACCAAAAACTGATATCCATCCTTGAAAGTCAACCTTGATCGTGACTATGTTAAGCAGATGCTATGGTAACAACAGCCTAGAGCCTGCTGCAGCACCACGAAGCATAGTAGTGAGTGAAAGGAATAGGACTGCAATTGGTTCCCTTCCTGTAGCAGTTACCAAAATTTCCACCTGGGGTATAAACGACTGATGGATTGTTGTTGTCGCATCGAAGACCGTGACCAGAAGGCCAGCCACCATCAACGTCACAAATATCTCCATCATTTCGCGAGTACGAGATCATGCCGCAGTCGTTGGCGTAGATGGTTGCGTGTAAGTCACTGCAGCTGGGGCCGCCCCTGGGGCTACCCAGAGTACACGTCTGCCAGGTGCCAACTGCAACTTCGCCATCTCTGCAGCCAGTTCGGGCAGCTGAGGCCAAGGTAGCCAGGCTGAGGGGGAGAAGAAGGATATTTGAGGCGTGCATTGTGGATGTTGGAAGCTTATTGGCTTGTCAGTACGTTGCATCTAGCCAAGAGGAGTCTCACAGGTTGAGTCTGCCCAAAACGTACCGAGTTCAGATGTCAAGGCTCAAAATAGTTGTGATGGGTAGTTAATGAGAGCGGGATGGAACTGTTTATTCAAGATAATAACTGGCAAATAGAGACTTTATATAGCAAGGTTCCTGCCTAGCTAGATGCCCCAACTGTGTTCATAGCCAAGCCAGATCGAGAATTCAGCCTGATTAGCCATATCACGATCACCAAAATTCCAATAAAACATACATAAATTGCCCCCAATTCTCAATAAAACAGAAAGTGCTGACAGTATTGCTCTATCTGGGAGGCTGCATTTTACCGGAATGCCTCACAACAGGTTGTTTGATCAAGGATTGGCTCTGTGATGGATCAATTGGACTTCAAGAGTAAATTTGCATCAGCCAAGACTCAGATCGTGGTCCTGCATGGGAGATGAGTATTCTTGATTGGTCAATCTGAACTTCAGGATAATCAAGATATGTAGGCGACCACACAATTCTCGTCGGATTAGCGATGCGGAATCATCCGATCAAAGATTAATGTGATTAGAGTTTATTGATTGGAAGATGAGCACTTTTCTGTTCAGGATGAAGCCCGACAGGGGACTTTTAACCATACTTTGTGTTTTGGTCGCCGCTTACTCTCCAGCGGCGTGGAATACTAGCTACTCGCCTCCCAAACAGCGCCCAGTAAGTAAGCTTAATTACCCGGGGTAATAGTTACGGAGCGAGTGAGTAATCACTCCGATCCTGATCCTGGACAGTGTTGGGTTGAACAACTTCCGCATTGAACTGTGCACTGAATCATACAAGCATGAGGCAACCTGGGCTTGACCTGCATAAGTATATGCAATGGATAAAGGCACAGCGGGCCAAGCTTTCCAGCACTACTTGCCAGAACTCCTTTATTCCTAGTTGGAACTGTATTAGAGAACACCATAGTCCCCATAATACAATAGTCAGTTTAGGAGAGTTAGTAATGGGATGGATCTATTAATAAACTTAAGCCTCAATTTTATATAATTAAATTATAATTTACGGAGAAGGCAAGGTAAGTCAAAGAAAAGAAAAAGGAGCATTCTGAATATTCCACAAACGGAAATCTCGGATCTGTTATTCATGTATAAAGTACAGAGGATCCAGCCGCAATCACATCCGAGCCAGACACTGCGGCCGATGGAACCGTCCCAGTACGTACCTCGGATAAGAACATTGCTTTCGAAAACCTGGAATCCCGTGTGGCTAGTCTTGAGAAGAGAGCCATTGCTCGTCAAGAAGGTTGAAGTAACCACAGAGAAGGTCGTCGAAAGACCCGACATAGCCGCCCAGAGCGCCAACAACGAGCACGGTTCTTCCTCCAGCGCCGTTCAGCAGCGGCGATGGGAGATCAATTCCATCCACGCCGACAAGCCTGCTACCTTTCCGAAAACACCGGTCTGGGGCACAAGTTTAGCCTTAGAGACGGCTTCTTCTGCCCCGGAGCCCAGGAAACGCTCCCCGACTGATAGCGTTGGAGCCAAGTCAGGCTTGAAAAAGCCCAAATGCAACGAAAATCGCTTGGTTATCGGCAAGTCTTGCTCTGTTTGAACGGAGCCTATGGCAGAGTGGGGGAATTTCTTTTTGTAATAGCATTGGCAGAATGAGCAGTGGGAGCTTAGCGAGCTCAATTTGCCTTTGTTGATTCTGCTGGGAAGGTCTCTGAGAACTCTTTCTTAAACTCTTCGTAGTTCTCACTTTTATTAGCATCGCTTAGTTTAGCAGATTCTCTCGCTGGTGCTTCTTTGGTTTTCTATATATGTTGTTTTCCCATTTCAACATTTCATGCTGCCAGATTTATCGGCGCTGTAGATAGTTATGGAATGTAGGTTTTTTTATTATATATATATATGTATTGCTCGATGGCAAGGCATTCCAAGCGACCCCAATATCCCTATGTTCCGTAAGCCACTGGATCGTCGTAGAGATTGGCCTTAATGTATGCGCGCTGAATAGGTCCTTGACTTGAGCCATGACTTCAGCCGTGAGTCGGATGCGAGCCAGGTAGGATCCTTGACGTAGTGTTATTTACTGTTTGCCAGACTTGCTTCTTGACAGCTAACCAACGATTGGCTACGAGGCCTGTTAGCCAGTGAAGGGATGAGGATGACGAGCTGAAAAATGAAGCAGGGTGACGGGCAGGGCATCGTTGCCTGCTCCGGTACTTACCAACATGCACCTCTTTCTGCTTCTCATTAGCCAGTTTGCATATCCTCATTATGCCACCTGCGCATAAATTTGTTCTGTGGCTAGTCAACATCGTGCTGGGTGGATGTAAGTAGGAAAAAGACCAACAAGGACCGTTCGGAATGTGTCATCGGGAATTGGATGGCAAGTTGAACACTACACAACCGCAACCCTCAAACTAGAATGAAACATTCCACCCTTCGGCCATTTCAAAACATGTGTTCTTTACTCTTGGAAGCTCACAGGTTGTAACCCGGCCTACATTGCTATGTACTATCGTGGGGGGGTAAAGTTAAGGGCTTAAAGCAACACAAACGCAAAGAACACATATTAACACATATGGGCTAAACGCTCCTCGACCTCTATGCTACCTAGAATGAGGCTTCAGACTAGAAAGTTCGTTATTATGATGACCGCAAGACTGCTCTTCCATCTACACGATCCAACCTAATTTCTCAGCATACAAGGAAGCAAGTAAAAGACACTCTCAAGATGAACTCCAACGTCCGTCACTTGACCGGCCTTCGGCCTGTGCCAGCTCCCCATTTCTCAACATTTCCTACAACAATCGACTTCAATTGACTCAGCCGCAAGCAACGCAGAAGGCTGACATTGCTATGTACAAGTTACCCCATTGCCTGCAGCTGCATACTGCGGTGACATGAGAGCTGTCAAGATGCTGATGTATTAAGCTTATGAATGGAAATACAATGTTGGACCGGACCTAATCCTTTAGCTCTGTTTCAAGGGTACGTCAATATAATTCGTCTCCTGATACAAGCTATTTTTACACAAAAGGAGAGTAACAAAAGTACCACTACTATTGCATATTTTGGTGACAAAGAGGAAGGAAATCTCCATCCCTTACTCTACTGAAGCACATCAGATCATGCCAGATATTCTGGACACAGATGGTATACCGTTTGCCGTTGCTGTTGAAATATGGGTCTGCAGCAAGAGTAACCACCTAGCGTCTTGTTAACTAATAGTGTTAGTCTAGAGTTCAAGCGTCTGCACTAGCTTCCTGGGGACATAAAGTCTGCCTTCTGATGTTTTCAAGATTTGCCCTCTCTGTGTGTGGCCTGACGGCTGCGCTCCCTCAGCGCATGCCGCAAGGAACTAATTGAAGCTTATGAACTGAAGGCAGAGACATTGAACAAAATTGAAGACTGAATCAATCGTCCGTGCAGTTACACTTCCCAATTACCGGCCACCTCTGGTAACACCGAGATCAGCCAGCTTTCGTGATTTCTATGTTAGGAGGGATATTTACAAAGGGCTTTTCGATACCTAGTCTTGGAGCGGCAGCTGGCAAAGCACAATTCTATATACACCCAACTTAAAGTATGAATAACTATTGAGTTACAACCTTAGGTCAAAGAATAAAGATGTGATTGTCTCAGTTTCTTATTCTGCAAACTAGCCTAGACTATCACAATTCCCGAACTCTGCCAATCTTCTCCATCGCATAGTATGGACCGACCCAGCCCGCTCCACGCCGCATCATTTAGTGAAAACATACGCCTGCCTGTGTGGACTTTCCAGACAATTACTATATAGGTGATGACCTTATTTTAGATCGAAGGCACTTTGAAACCGATGTGAGCGACTCGCTTGTTGATATCATTATCTTCATAGCTTTAAATCGTAAGTATTTGGACGACTGAAATTGTTAGAGATATTACTACATACCTCAGAATCGCAACTGATCCAGTGTCAAACCGCATTCTAAAAGCGGTATCGATTGAGAGATAGGACCAGGCCTTCCAAAGACATCGAAGGAAAGTACCATGTGCAAACTGGTTTTCGAGGTTAGCCTTACTACTATACAAAAGAACAGGGAGAGCTGCTGGAAGACTCTTTGAGACGCGAGGATTGCCTTGGGGTAGCAAAAACGTACAATCATGACATTCCCGTCTTTTTCACTGCCCATGTATTTCACTTGGATATCTAAAATAAAGGCAATCACGCCCTCGACCCGTGTGGTCATGTCTTCTACTGATCTGGAAGAAGGTCGAAGTTAGCAATGCCTAAATAGAAGGAGACGTAATCATACTCTCCGCCCTCACATCCGCCTGTCCAGATTGACCATTCAGACGATCTATCAAGTCCCTTCTCCGCCCTCGAGTCCCTGATTTGTTGTGTCGTCATTCCCTCATAATCGCCATGATCCCACTCGCTGAAATTCTCATCAAAGGTAGCTCTTTCCCTTACCTCTGGGTAATTTTTAGTGACGAGGTCGAAGGTTTCTTTTGCTCGAAATCTTGGGCTCACAAAGATGCGCACAAGGTGTGATGGATCGATGAGTTTGGCGGGGCCCACGACGCTATCTCCGAGAGCAAGTGCCTCCTTTCTTCCAGTATCTGTGAGCTCTATCTCTGTTTTGCCTGTATACTTTCCGATCTTGGACCATTCTGTCTCTCCTATTTCCAAGATAGACTCAGTTATTAGCAACGTAAAGGAATAGTGCATCCAACTTACCGTGCCTTATGAGGAATACTGAAGGCGCCATTGTGGTCTCGTTTTGGTAGCAAAACTAGGAACGTAAGATGTAAATGGCAATAAAGCTGAGGAATTTATGCAGCGTTCAGTATGACTTGTGGGCGGTAGCAAGTGGCAAAATGACCAGACACATCAGCGAATGACTAAGTAAGCTAAAATTAAGTAGTAATAGGTAAAAGCCCGGTTAATAGTAAAAATAAAGAAGTGATAATATTATATCCGCCTTGAGCCAGCCATTGGACAGCTCGTCGACGCCTTTCGATCTTTCAAGAAGGGAAGAATCACTTGGGATGACCTCAGTAATTCAAGCTTGGAACAACCATGGATCGGCAATTTGCTACCGAGCTAGCAGCTACGACTTTAAACATCTATGCTAAGTCGCTTGAAAATCCAAGTTCCTGGGATCCGGCCGTTTCACGCAACCAGACTGCTTGGTTGTTGAGTTTAACCAGTAGAATCAATGACGGAACATGGGGTGTCCCCGAAGCTGAGGTCAAACGGATGTTGATGCTTTTCTTCGTCTTTGGCGTGTAAGAGTCTTGTATGGTCGCCCTACCATTCGACTATGACATTGAGCTTTTGCCCCGTCCTGACATTCAATCATTGAGTACATGCTGGGTAGTCGAGCAGGTAATGAAGGAGACAGTTCGACAGGGAGAGAATATAGCTAAGGGGAAGAAGATATCATCTAAGATGACCGGTATTGCGTTCGGGGAGGGGCAGCTGATGGAAATAGAGGGACAGGTCTCTATCGAGTCATAGGAAAGGTAAAGGATCCTTGGGAGATTATAGAGCTTCCTGAGTATGCACATTACTTTATACAGCCTAGAATGCTACTAGGACTGATTTACCAAGAGGTAACGGTGTTTGTGAGGTCTCTCATAGCAAGTCTGGCTTTGGCAGTGTCTGTTACTTGTCTCAGTGCCCAAGATGCCTCCCTGGCCTTGACCTTAGGTGTGAAGATGGAAATAATATTACCTGGGGCCTTGTTTTGGAACGGCTGTAGCCAAATTTAGAATAAATCTCATTAGCTAAAAACTCTATATAAGTGAAATGGCTACGCTTAAACTAAATAAATCTTTTTTAAGATGATACAACTTTAAATAGGACAGAACTTGAGTTCAAACTATCATAGGGAAACATAGAGCAAGGCTGCAAGAACTAGCTCAACCTCGAACCCAATATCGCCAGTTCTCTCCGCAATAGGACCCGTATACCATATTTGCGACATGCAAGGCACCGTCAAACCAAAGAAATACCCATAGCACCAATTACCGCAAGTTCCTGTTGGCAACTTTGTAGGCTGGTCCTAGTGAATTAGGTCGTATCTTGAGCAATCAGCTCCTCGGAAGACAAAGTGCTCGGTACTTGCACCTGGGTAATAAACAACTCTTACTAACTGCTGGGCTCTCTCGCTAGGGAAGTGAAACCGAATAATTTAAAGTAACAGGTATTCCAAAGTGTAACAACTGTGTCTGCCCCTAGTATTGATGGAAGGGCTTTAAGTCTAATGATGGGCCCATAGGCTCCGAATCGATGACTCAATTGAGGCCCCCGATAACTGTCTACTCCCAAGAAGATGGGGAGATAAGGAAATATAATATTGGTCTTGGGTGAGTCTCCTCAGCCTCTGAGAACATCTAAAAGGCACTGTCATGAGAACCTTCAGTTTTGGTTTCAGCTTGTCATCTTCAACGATGCCCTCAATGCGTTCAAGAATCACTTTCAGTGAAGCAAAAGCACCTCTAAAATCGATGTCAAACTTTGAAACACCATCTATAAAACAATAGATAGTTGTATCGGCATCGAACTGCTGGACAAGGTGGTGGAGCAATTCGCATAATGCGTGATTGTCGTGACATTCAAGATCCTTAACGAAGCTTCTCCGATTCAAGAAACTCATGTCAAGGATATCCTTTTCTGCCAAAGCGGTAAGGAGTTGAACCAGAATGGAGCGAAGCATACCATCTGGTCCATACCAGTTATTGCGACCTGGATCAACATGTAGCCCACAATAAAAGTGGACGAAGACGTTTTCTGGCTCCATTTCTGCCACGGCCAGGCCAACTCTGGCGCATAAGAGTGACATAGGTGATGCACTGTCCGTGGCATTCGCCTGGCAATTGCCATCAATGAAAAGAAAATCAGGATGGTCCAGATGCATCCACTCAAAGAAGCGGTCATGATTCAAAGCTGAATGTGCTTGGGTTTGGGATATCGGATGAAGAGCTGCTGCTGACGACAAGATCGTCTGTAAGTCGTTATTCTGCATTTTGATAATATCGAGATCGGATTCCGTTCCATAGTCTGTAGTTGGCCTAGTGAGCGATGACGATAAGATTTTGAAAAGTCGTTTCAATGAGATAACAGCCTTGGATGTTCCTTCAAGGCAATTGGCTGGTATGTAGGGATCTCGTCCAACGATGAGCTGTTCTCTGATAATCCACTCCAACTTTGCTATAGTGGCCTGATCCTCTGCGAGAAATGTTAATAGTTGTTGGAACATGTTTAACAAGCAGCACTTACTCTTTTGTTGATCACGCAGAATTTCAAGCAGACCCTCATTGCTTTCCTCTCTGCATTTAGATAATTTTAGAAGAATGTCCTGTTTCTGGTGGACATTTTCCAGGATACACATCTGTTTATCTTGCCCTTTTTGGACTCTGGAAATCGACTCTCTGATCTCAACAGCTTTCCAGCAGACGAATTCGACTTTGCCCAGCGTTTGCTGGGTGTCCTTTCCTGTTTTTTGAATCACAGAATCTCTACAGTTCTCCACCTCTCTTAAAAGCGCGTCTGCCTTTTCTTTGAGACTCTTAAGTATCTCCCGTGGATCTCGCAGCTGGGCTTTCTTCCTCGATGGTCGACGCCCTAGCAGCGCAGAGATTAGTTTTAAGCTGGACTTTGGAGTTTCTATCAACGAGACTTACATCTTGATTCTTTCCGAGTTTCAACAATATCTAATAGCTCCTGAATCGCGTCAACTATAGATCCGTATAGCTCGCCTGCGATACGATAGACACTGGAATGGGATTGGAAGTGTATGCCTCTTGAACTAGCGTCTGCGACTGTGTCTCGAACAGCTATAAAAGCATCAAATATTGCTTGTCTCTTATCTGAATGAGCCTTTGCCATCTGTGAAATTGTCAGCCTTTACGAACACTATACTGTAAGAGAGATGTTATGTTTACCTTCAGTAGAAGGGCAAATCCCGATTTAACCACGCAAAGACCATAAGAATTGGGTATCAAGTTGATCCAGGGGTCGACAGCATCAGAGTTCTCGCCTATCTTCAAAACCATCTTATTGAAAACCTCCAGCGAACCGTTATCGGACTCACTAGCCTTTGCTTCGGCTGCTGTTATGTCATCGTACAAGGCCTCCCACTCTTCTCGTGTCGTTCGATGGTCAAATGCCCCTGCGTTTCTCAAATACGACTGGATTGACGGCTGCAGTTTTCTGGACAATGGTGTAAGCGTATGGCATTCGCTAGAGTTATCGCAGATCGTAATTCCTAACTTATAATGGTCTGGTATTTTCAAATAGCCATTTTCCTGCACAGATAGGCCGCCATATGAATCATGAATCTGTGGCGCTTCTTTGGTCGTAAAGCCATCAATTTCTTCAAGGTCCCTGGTGGTTCCTTTGGATGCCATGTCATAGTCCATTTGCACTATGCAAATATCAGAAATAGAATGTTGTCCCTCAGTTTCTATTGCGGGGTACCAGACGCCGATGAAGTCGATGGATGAGTGGTGATTGAAGGTCTAGGGCAAGAGTAGATTACTGGAAATTTACAGGAGTATTTACCTAATAATACAGCGAGGGAACTATGGGCTCACTTATCAGCACCTCGTAAAGCATTCCTTAAAAGGATATGTGCTGACAGATTTCCTATGATGGCCAGTCAGGTTTCTTCACGTTGCTCTGAAAAACCGGGAGCCTTAAAGCTGAAAGCCATGCATGATAGCCCCTGGCCTGGTAGTTGCGATTGGTGACAAAACGAGGACCGTGCAGCACAGTAGATGCAGATTGGTCAGTACATGATCTGGTGATAGCAGACTTTCCATATTCGATCTCCATTGGTCCAACATGTTCTTCTCTCGCTTGCAATAATGTGTAGAGAAATCCCCTCTTCTAATAACTTCTTGCAGCGTGCAGCCCTCACAAATAAAGAAACCTCCTTAAGTTTCAACGCCTGCTAGCCCTTCATAGCCCCTCTGAACACTGGAGGGCTTTGAGCTTTCTTTTGAATTGACCCTCTGACTTCGTCACTATTCGGGGTACCCTCTTTTAAGGCTAAAAGATTGGGGGATCGCTTGACCTGCGGACGACTGGAAAGTAACGGAGGCTTTTATAGAACTCTGCATATCTGTAAGTGTTTATGCGCCACTAAGTTAATTTCTGCGGCCAGTTACTGACAATACGATCTAATAAGTTTTCAAGCTGAGCCGCAAAACGAAACCTCCGAGAGTCTAGGCCACAAGGAAACAGAGACCACAATGGTCACTGATTATGAAGTCACTGAAACCGAGATCTCTACTGGTGATTCTCAAAGCGAAAATCTTTCGCCTCAAATTGAAATAGATGACCCAAATGACTGGAAGTCTCGGATCCTGGGCCTTCCTCTACTCGTGTCAGTGGGTGAATTTGACTTTGAAGATTTCAAGAACCGCTGGGGCGAGAACGATAGATACCATGTCATCGAGCTTCTGATGGGATCAGACAGAACTTTAGAGGAGAAACGCGTGGAAGAATTAAAACGACAAGGGAAGTTTGGAGAAATTGGTCAACGGCAACACCCTAAAACCAAAAGCTCAACTGGCGAACGCTGGATCCAACGAATCCGAATTCACTCGCCTTTTCTCTTGAGCGCTTTGCAAGATGACATGGACTCTACTAACTGGACGTGTGACCAACCTTGTGTATTTTTCCGCCCGTTCAAAGCCCTGATACATCACTATGAATATATGAAGGAGCGTCTCGACAATCTGGAACAAAAATATAAAGATATGGAGGGATTTGTGGCCGGGGACGATGATATCCATCAGTCACGAACTATATTTGCCGAGCAAGCTGAAGAGGAGACAACTAAGAAGGAAGCCATTCAAACAGGCAATACGAACAGAGTCAACGACGTTGAAAACACAGCTAGGGTTGATCTGGAACATCTTCGATGCTACGTCGAGTTTATGGCCAAACGGATTATGCCAATGGAGAAAATGTTCGATGGAACCGATCGACGAATGATATATTTTGATGATCTGTGGTACCTATTCAAGATCGGTGACGTTCTTTACGCACCAACACACACGCCATTAATGGCACCCAGAAGAAAAAGTACAGCCAAGGGAAGATATCAGGCGGCCTTCAAGATCTACTGCAAGGGTGCATCCCATATTTATGATGAGATTCCGAACGACTTAAGCACCGAGGATCGGATAATGTTTCTCTGGTGTTATTATCTGGAGTTCAACGGTGAATCGTATGGACCAATCGAACAGAGGATCACCATTACCGGTTTTGACGGGAAGAAAGACATACGTGATCTCCCTGCGTACCCAATTCGATTTGCAGCCAATGCCGATAAGGTGCAGGAGGATCTGGCACTACAAGGAAAGCGATTCAGGAGCTTCGTTAAAGAGAAGCACGTCTCATGTGACGGTTGGACGATCACAGGACCCCCATTAGGTTTCTTGGACAAAGAGAACAACGAGACTCCGGAGCACGTCGAAGGAGACGTCATCATCGACTTTCAAGAAACGCTGAGGCGGCAACCGTCGTGGAAGGTTGAGTTCGATGGTCTAGATAAAGATAATATCGACAGATGGAATGATGGAATGGATGGAATGAAGATATGTCATTGGGCAACTTCAGCAGAGTCCGACATATCCGGTCAGCTTTTATTCAGCATTCAGGAGATTACTCAGCGAGACGACGACATAGAAGAAAAGATGAAGATATCTGGCTTCTCCAAAGATGCGCTTCTACAGGCATACAGAGAGGGCGATGTTACTACTCTGGATGGCCTCGATGAAGAGATCAACAATCTATTACTCCCGCGTCGATTCTTCGTTTACGTTCTTCGGCAGAGACGCTTTGTCATGGTGGATATCTGGTCCTTGGAGGTCATTCCTCCTCAGTCCACTATCTTTGACAACTTGCAAATCGACATGAATCATAAGCTTATTGTTCAGTCCTTGGTAGCCTCTCATTTTGAGAAACAAAAAGTTCAACGCCATCGCCCTGCCCTTGGACCAGTTGATCAAGATCTTGTTCGGGGTAAAGGTTCTGGACTTTTCATCCTTCTTCATGGTGTACCTGGTGTGGGAAAGACTGCTACAGCTGAGGCTGTTGCCCAAGCTAACAAAAAGCCGTTATTTACAATAACCTGTGGAGACTTAGGGTTAACACCCGAGTCGGTCGATTCAAAACTGAACGAGGTCTTCCGGTTGGCTCACCTCTGGGACTGTGTGCTACTCCTTGATGAGGCAGACGTTTTTCTCGCCAGAAGAGATACGTACAATCTTCAGAGAAATGCCCTTGTGTCTGGTAAGTGGTATATTGTCTAGAACCTATTCCATTTGAAGCCCATTTACTGAATAGTTTCTGTGTCAGTCTTCTTGAGGGTGCTTGAGTACTATAGCGGCATATTGTTTCTCACTACAAATCGAGTAGGTATTCTGGATGAAGCTTTCAAGTCTCGGATTCACATCAATCTTTATTATGAACCTCTTTCAAGGCAGCAAACGGTGGAAATATTCCGCGTCAACATTAGAATGCTTCGAGGCATTGAAGAAGAAAAGCAGCGACGACTAAAAGGAACCGAACTTGAGCAACCGCGACTCCGCATCATGGCAAAGAGTATTATCGAATACGCACAACGTTACTATGATGAGCAAGAGAACACACCTCACCTGCGCTGGAATGGCCGACAGATTCGCAATGCTTTTCAGATTGCTTCGTCGCTTGCACACTACAACATGAACAAGACTTCTTTTAACACAGAGAATATTCAGTCCGGTCAATTAGCGTCACCTGTGCTTGACGAAAGACAGTTTGAGAATGTCGCTGTGGCGATCGAACAGTTCGGGAATTATATGGACTACACTAAAGCAATGACTGATGCAGATCAAGCGAGAATTGAAACGATTCGTGCTGACCATATGCGAAATGAGGACCTTACGCCACGAAGACGCAATTACATCCGAAGACAGGAGCAAGGGGGATCTCAGTACTGTAACCCATCAGCATTCGGAGATGGGCCACCGCGTGAGCCAATGACGGGAAACACCCGGGGAGAAGAACGGCGAAAAGCCAGGAATCATATGCCATCAGCAAGAGCTACACGGCAAAGAGAAAGCGGCTTGACTAGCCTCCCAGAGACACAAGCCGGAAATCCAAGATTTCGTGCGCAAGCAGGATCACAGGGCGGACCGTCATTTTCTGGTAGGGCACCTACCTTGTCGCAGCGCCATGAACAACGGCCAAGGTATGATTCCGATGATGTATATGAAGATGAAGATGAATTCATGGAGGAAAGAAAGTTCACGGCACCTGATAAAGGATCTAGAAACAGAACTAGCCCTGGTAGCCTCGAGGACGAGGACTATGACGATCCTGATGAACTGATGGCTGGGGGAACTCTAAAAAAACTTTGCTCAAGCTGACGAGCTTGACTATGACGGCTGACGACTTTAAGGGTAGTTTCTAAGTGCGCTACGAGCATTGCTCAGAGCCTGGTTTTGGAACTCAGGCGTAGAATGAGGCACAATAGCAATTCAGGTGATCAATCAGAACACGACAACACAGCAACAGTACATCAATACCTGCTTAGGTGATGCTCTGATAACCCCGCAGTTGGCTCGTTCACCCCAACTGGTGTTTTCAAGCCCCTGGCGTCATATCATGTTTCTTATTGGAGTGTATTCTATCAGTGCATTGCAGGACTTCATTGGACCCAAATCAAGATTCCCGATGTCCACCTCGTTTCCCCTCTTTTAGCAACAATCGCAGTGATTATATCTGAGTTGCAATGAATTATCCTTCTTCACTTTGGGCCAAAGCCCGAAAGAATTGCCCCGACGAAGTCGAGCAATGGCTGGGGAGTCTAGAACCAACTACCCCGACCGATTTACGGGCTACCCAACACATAGACGGTCTGATCAGTTAGACGAAAAAGAAACAAGAGGAATTTGAGAAAAAACGCCATTCCTATATTATCGGGCCCCGGAATTACAGACTGGACTTACGCAAGTGCTTCGATCGAATTGTACATTGGCTTAACAAGTTCGAGGAAATCGGCGACGTGGCGTCGTCCTTTGATCCTGTCCATGTAGCTCTTCCATGGGCTGCGTTTCGTTTTGTCTTGCAGGTAACACTTTTCGACAATTTTAAAGTAGCTTCGAGGTTGCTGACTACTTTTTCCAGGTTGTTGTAGCCGGAAAGGAGTATGAGGGTAACCTTTTTGAACTTCTATCATTAATTCCGCACTTCGTATTCTCCGGCCGCGTCCTTGAACTCGTGTATAACCCAGAGTCTATGCACCTTGCAAATGCTCAGGATCACCTGGGTCAGAAAGCTCTTCAGAGCCTACAAGAAAGACTCGTCAAATTTTATACTTCACTACTCATTGCTTTGAGGTATTCACATTCAGCATTGGGGAAAAATAAGCTCAAGCTGAAGCTATCGAGCATTTCCAAGTTTACTGAGCCTACAGATATGCTAAACGATCTAAAGGTGCAGCACAAGCTAATTACAGATGATGGCGAACATTGTAGAATGATCTTGAATCACTATCTCTCCGACTATTCCATAAAGATCTTGGGAAAACTACAAGTATCGCTTGATCAACTGGATACTCGTGTCTTGGAGGTGTTGATTCGCATCGATGAAAAGGACCGGTTGAAAACCCTTAAAAAGATATCTGATGTACCATACAAGACCCACCATCAGACAATCAGCAGTAAGCGAACAAAAGGCACTTGTGAGTGGCTTTTGAGACAGCCAGAGTTCCTTCAGTGGGAGAGAAGATCTCATCAAGGCTATTGCGAACCTCGCTATGGAGGTAGAAGGGATTCGTGTTTTCATCTCCAGCCGACCCGAAGACGATATCAAACGCCATTTAGGATCCAAGCCCGTCATCGAGATACAGGCTACAGACAGTGAACGTGATATTACCAAATTTGTGGAAATCGAGTTGTGCAAAGATTCGCGTTGGTCCTCGTTGACTCTAGACTCTCGGAAGAAGGTACTACATGACTTCCAAACAAAAACCGAAGGAATGTTTCAATGGGCAGCCCTACAAATCAGGCAACTCGACCGGCTAGTATTATGGAGTGAGGCAAGTCTTATAGCGCAAATCTCAGACTCACCAAAAGACCTTCAGGGTGCGTACAATATCATCTGGGACCAGGTACAGCAAAAGCCTCGGTATGAAGGGCAACAGGCCAGACGAGCAATCCAATGTGTTCTTTGCGCTTTCTATCCCTTGCGCACCCGCGAATTGTCCGACATGATGCAACTCGATCCGGAAGGCGATCTACCTACGAGGCTTAAGAGGCTTGCCGAAGATGAAATCTCACTAATCTGTGGGAACTTTATTCTTTACGATAAGCAATCCGAGGTATGGCGCTTCTGCCACCTGTCAGCCCGGGAATACATCGAGAAGAACCATTATACAATGATTGAGTCACACCGCCATGTTGCTATTACTTCTCTGAGGTATCTTCAAAGTGGGCTTTTCGAAGATTCGCCAGATAGGAGGTCTGATTATTTCGATTTGCCATCTGACTACAACAAGTACATTGTCCTTGAAGCACTCCGTCATGCGAGCCAAGTCGACTCTGTAGAGAGGCATGATGGCAGTCTTGCTTCTTACCTGAAGCAATTTCTTGAGCCCCTTGACCAGAACAGTCATGGGTTTTCTGCCCCAGATGGCCGCATAGAAAGTAGTGAACGGTCGACACCCTTCCAAATATGGAAGTCTGTCTTCTATCACTCTTCTCTGCGGCCTCCTAAATTAAGGCACCGGTCTAGACCATCTCACCTGGAGACAGCTTCTGTGCATGTTGCTACCGAGTTTGGGCTTTTCCGGATGTTGAGGGACTGGTGGGAAAAAGTGGGAGATGAACTAAACATTCCCCAGAAACTGTACCAGGCCTCTCTTCTTTCTATGTCTATCGAAAAGGGACGTGAGAATATATGGCGCTTTCTGTGGACCAAACGGTTGGACGCCGACTGTGGCTCACCACCTCCCTTGATATCTGCTATTCTGTCAGGAAATCTAGGCGCATTCGAGGCACTTATTAAGGCTGGTGCAGATGTGAATCGCATTGATTATTGCTCATGGACCGATGTACCACTTAGGGCTGCTTTATTCTATTCGCTACACCACAATCAGAATGGCTTCTTACGTGGACTTCTACAGAGACGTGCGGTTGCGACCTTAGAAACCCAACGATGTAGCCCTCTTGAGTGGGCGGTTTGGCATTCCCGAGAGGAGGACGTCCGAATACTACTTGAAGCTAGTACGGAGATCTATAGTCTCGATAGACTGCTCGATCTCGCAACCGAAAACAACGAAGCGAACCTTGTTCCTTTGTTCGTGGATATTGGGGTCAACATCCACAAGAGAGATAAATGGACCTTTCGGCTGATGAGAGCCATGGAAAGCGGGAATACACGATACGTCCGATCGCTTTTCAGGCTGTGTGTGGTGCTGGACCTGCGCTATCAAGAAGACCGACTTTTGACGCTATTCTACATGAAACTCGAATGTTTTGGCCAGGGCGGAATATGCGCGCTTTTCCGGAGTTCTAGCATGGATCTCAACAGCAATGACGGAAAGCAGAGCTTACTATCCTTGGTGATTATTCTATGTATCGCTCGACCATACTTTTATCGGTCACATCTGGAGCAAGTTCTTAATGCTGGCGCCAACGTCAATCAAGTACTGTCAAGCTGTATTTTGCCTACTCCTCTTGCAACCGCAGCAGCAGGCGATGACGAGGAACTGATCCGCTTGATCGCTGATGCTGGGGCAGACCCGAGTCTTGAAGTGGATGTTGGGTTTGGAAGCGCTTTGGTCGCTGCCGCTTTCTATGGCAGGTCACGTTCTTGCCGCGCCCTCCTGGATCAAGGCATTATTGATGTTAATCAAGAAAAGAGAGGATTCTTTCGGAATACTCTTTTCGCCCTAATCACTGGGCATCAGTACTACTTGACATTAGGAGGAAAGGGTTACTGGAGTCCAGAAAGCTATTGCTTGGACCCTAGAATGGCCCCCTTGGATTCTACAGTATATCCCTAGAATGTGGAAAGGGACGTAGAGTACTATCCGCCGGCGGAACGTTTCCTGGATGCTGCTGACTACATCACATCGAAGTTCTTTGAGGAGGAGGAGATCAAACATGCCAGAAGATTTGGCTATTCACATTTCCATTCTGAGCACCTTCAGCTCCTTCAACTCTTATTCGAGAGGGGACTGCATGTTTACATGCCATTATATACATCACCTGGCCCGCTCACACCTTTTATTTGCTTTAAAGGGCTGGAATATGGACTCAGAGATCCTATGTTATTGCATAAGAATGGCCGCTCTGGCTCTGGCTCTGTATCCCAAGAATGGCTTTTCATCATTTGGGAGCTATCCAGCAGTCAAGCCCCAAAGCTTCCCTTTTATTCCCAGCTTCGACGATGTGGATATTCCGGATCGGTCCCGCAAGAATTCAAGATGGTGGCCAGGCTGACGGCAAACGCCAGGAGTTCGTCAGATTATGTTATGATGATCTATGTTCAAGATGAGTACTCTTGTGTTGGATTTCTTCGAGTCCGACGAAAGTGCCTTGGCCCATTCATTCGCCCAGTCAATGACACAAGGTGGAAACCATACATTGCAGCGGAATATAGTGGCTTGGAAAATTCCGAAGGCTCCCTCTCTGGGGCTAGACATGATCCTCTACGGTTACCAGTTGTTGATGACACTAAGTTACTGGGGTCTAAGATTAGGTTCCCAGACGAGATCACGTCTCTGTGGTTACTCTTCCCTTTTATTGCAGGGTTATTAGCTTGTATTCTTTTTCTTTTTATTTAGTACTGACATCTAATTTACCTCCTCTCGAATCATTCCGTGTTCGTTGAGTTGCGAGAGCTTGTACTCGAATAATGCGGTGCTTTCATCATCCCGTAAACAAAGCTGTCATGCATCCCCAGTGCATACCTCAACAGCCACTTCACTTTATTTCTGATAGTTTATAGTAACAATATGATTGGTACGGAGATCTTGTCCCGTTCACCTTGGCTCATACTCGCAGTATGGCTTTAGCCGGAGAATCCGTGAGAATCCGTGGTGGGGACGGAAATTCCTCAAAGGTTCAAGCGGGAACGGCCAACAGATCTCATGACCTGATGTACCCCGCAAACTCGGGGAACTGACATGATAAGATAAGATAAGGTTCATGCTATAACCAATTATAAGGAAGGGCGTTGTGTCGAGAAGCTTAGGATAGCAAGCCAAATCAACTTCTATTCCATCCCTCAAGAAGCTGTCTGTTATCGTCTAATCGCAGCATCTCACAACTTTCCTCATAATGTCAAAGAACAACTTCCAAGTAGCCGTAGTTGGCCTCGGTGCTCTTGGCAGTGCAGCAGCTTATCAAGCAGCTATCAAAGGAGCGACTGTCATTGGGTTCGAGCAATATGACTTTGGCAACATCTACGGATCTTCACACGACACATCACGCATCGTTAGGACTTCATATGGATCACCAGACTATGTAGCTCTGGCTCGAGCCGCTTACAAAGACTGGGCCGAGCTGGAACGACGCAGCGGTCTTCAGATGCTGACCATCACCGGTGGCGTCGTCTTCTTCCCCAAATTAGCCGATGATGGAACGTCTCTGAACAAATTCGAGAAGAGCATGAGCGCTTCTGAGTTTATGAGAAGTCTTGACGCAAATAATATTCCATACGAACTCCTCAGCTCTCAAGAGGTCAAGAAACGCTGGCCTTCTTTCGACATTGCGGATGGTGTTCAAACGATATACACCGCCGACTCAGGAATTGTGCATGCTTCCAAGTCTGTGGCAGCAATGCAGTACCAAGCTCGTGCCAATGGAGCTGTGCTGAAGGAGAAAACACGTGTGGATGCATTGATCCCAGATTCCAGTGGAAAAGGCATGACTATCGAGACATCTAAAGGACAATTCCACGCCGACAAGGTCATCCTGGCATGCGACGCCTGGATCAACAAACTGATTGCACCGCTCGGCACAAATATTCCTCTTCAGATCATGCAAGAACAGGTCACCTACTACAAGCCTGCTGATGTTGCGCCATTCGACGACACCAAGTTCCCTGTATGGATTTGGGCTGGTAACAAATATTTCTACGGATTCCCAAGTTACGGCGAGCCAACAATCAAAGCGGGCCGTGACACCTCCAACAACTTCATGACTCCAGAAGAACGGACCTTTGTCCCATCTGAGGACCTGTTTAATGAATTGACGTCCTTTATGGGCGGTCTGATACCCGACAAGGGCCAAGATATTCGAACAGTCACTTGCCAATATGCTATCACGCCTGATCGTCAATTCATTATTAGCCCTCTGAAAAGTCATCCTAATGTTATAGTAGGCTTGGGTGGAGGTCATGCATTCAAGTTTGCCCCAGCCATTGGTCGAGTTTTGGCGGAACTTGCGATAGATGGAGAGACAAAGGAGGATATCTCAAACTTTGGCATTCCTAGGGTCGGGTCAGATAGCAAACTGTAAAAGGTTTGAGACAGTATTAATTAGAAATCACATCAACTGGATGACCTTTGGATACATACGCAAGAGGAAAACAGATAGTTTATATTCACTTCTCAATCAAGCTCATTGAAAAGAAGGTATTCGCCGTTGTAAGTCTCTATCTCTTATCGCAAAATTAGGCCCCAGATAAGGGAAGACCCGGAATTTTAAGCAGGCCGAGCGAGCCATTAGCGCTGGTGTCAGTGGCTTTTGCCCCCCGCACTTTTGACTTTAGGCCAGGCCCTTTGACCCAGACGCGTAGCATACTACATAATCTGCAGCAACGCTGAATGTTACCAACTTCTCTAAAGTCTTTGCCCATAAGTCAATCTAGAGATGAGTGCCCCCAGAGCGAGACAGTATCGACGCGTTGCTCAGGCTTGTGATAATTGCCGGTAGAGTCTCCCCGTTTGCAGCAATAGACATGATACTGACAACTTTGACAGCCGTAAGAAGATTCGTTGTCCAGGCGAAAGACCGAGATGCTCAGCATGTACACGTTTACGTCAACAATGCTCTTTCACAGAGCCAGGTCCCGTAAATGAGGAGGCAACAAGCAGGTTGGAGAACCGCATGGTGAGGTTATCTCGAGCCTTTTGTCTAACAATTTTTGCTAAGAATGGCAGTCGAGTCGGCTTGAGCAGCTTGAAGACAAGTTAGACAACCTGATAAGTAGAGTCGTGTATGTTGATATTGCCATCATCTCACGCATTTTATCCGTCTTAATTGACTATGTGCAGTCCTCAATCGATGCAAGAAACTACACCAACCTCGACATCAGACAGAAATAATCGCATGCCATCATTCTCAACAACATCTCCCCATTCAACACTTCCGTTGATGTATGTGCTTTATCTCAGAACATTTTGCATAAAACTAACAGATTAGATCATCAATACCAACTGAAATTACAACAAGAGCAATTGACTTTTACTTTCGTCATCTCCATCGTCAACCTTTGTGGCTGTTTGGAGAGCGCCCCTTGTTACCCTCAGACACTTCTGAGGAACTAATCTATGCCATGCTGGCTTTGGCCATGACTTATAACGCAGAAGAACTGCCGATGGATAACTTACAAAGCCAAGACTCGTACAACAAAACAGCCCGGAGAGGCGTTATGCTTAAAATCGCTGAAGGAAGAGTCACCATTAGATGTGCCCAGGCATTGTGCCTTTTAGCATATTATAACTTTATCTGTAGGTTCAGACTAAATGTGCCTGTACCAATTACTGATCTTGCATTAGTGGGCGACATTGCCATGGCAGGCTTTGACATAGCAACAGTCAAGAACATGATCCAGCTTCTGCCTGGTAGTGAACGCAACGCAAGCGGCTCAGCAGTTTCGCAGGACAAGTCTAGGCTCTTCTGGAGTATCCAGTTCCTGAGCTTTTCTTGTGGGACACCAGTCCTCTTACCATCGATACCGACAAGTATCGACGTGCCGCAAATGCTTACAGTGGAGGCCAGAGATTCTCTCGGAAGTTGTATTTCAACTCCAAAAGCAACCCAGTCCGGCTTGAGAGAGACTCTTGTAGATGTATGGTCTCAGTCTTTGAAGGTTTGCGGACTTTGGAGCGATGTTAGACTCTACGTGGCCAAGTGCTTGGAAGGCTTAGCGAAGCGCCCCTGGCACCCAGATTCCGATTACACCAGACTATGTTCGAGATTACTCGAGGTTGAGATGCTCTATCCAATCTCCCTGAGCTACAATGCCACGAAATTCCCAGAGGTTTCTCCTCAGGAGGTCGAGAATAACCGTATGGATTGGCTGCCTTGGCTCAGAGTACAGATGACCTACCATACCATTCACTGCGTACTCAATCACCCTTCCCTCTACACAGTGATGGCCGAAACGCCAAAGACTAGACTAGGAGGTGACTCATTCTGGAGAGTGTCTTACTTGAAGGCTTTGAGGCATTGTACTTGGATTTCGAGGCTCATTCGAACAGCACAGGAGAAGAACCTTCGACTGGCTGATCCTTTCTTTGCTCAAGCAGCGGCTATTGCCAGTACTCTTCACCTATACTGGACAAGAACAAATGATAGTCAACTGCAGGCATCCTCGGTGAGGAATCTGGAAGTTTGCAGGAATCTTGTGAGGGAGATGGCAACATGTTGGCCAGTCTGCAACACAATTGTATGTTTTCACCTCCAAGCTGGAGTCTGATTACTGACATCTGTTACAGGAACATACCCTCGATCAGTTCATCGAGTCCACCGATCGCTCAACTCAAATGTCAACAGATAAATCTTCCCCAGCAGTTGTAAGAACATCACTTATCTGGGTCTTGCTTGATGTAGCTGCACCGCAATTCCCCAACTACCATGACCAAAGCGTTCATGGTAGAGACGTTTGGGGCGGACATGCAGCCACTCAGGACGAAGATGGAATGCCAAGATCCGAGGGAAGTTCACCACCAACAGATATGCGAGAGTCAACAGCCCAATACGCGTCACCTCCAGCCTGGGTATCGGAGAGGACAGATACAAACCCACAGGAAGTGGCAGAGAACGAGGCCATCACAGCACATAACGGGATCAACAATGAACACATTATAACGCATGATCTAGCTTGGGGACCTTGGGAGAATCTCGGACCCATGGGGGAGAACTTCAGTATGAACATGGACTGGTGGGATATGAATCAATTTTAAGAATCAAGGCCTTAAAAGGAATTTAAATAACAAACAATACTATTGACTACTACTAAGTAATACATTGAAGCTGTAAAGTTGAAACCTGTTGGATCCCATGTTCCTAGCTCTCATCGCAACTTGAAGAGTCCCCTCTCTAAGATGCGCTTCGACCGTAGGGTTCAAATGGAAGTATAACCGAAACAATGGCCATGATGATAAACAGAGCCGCTGAAATGTACAAAGGTGCCACGGTTGTAGTATCAGCGGTTACAGCAATAACTGCAGACAGAAGGCCCATGATACGATTGAGCGAGACTGCAATACCGTTGCCAGTTGTTCGGTGTGCAGAAGGGAACACTTCAGCAGTGTATGCGTAGAGTGTACCGTAGTAGAGGTTGATGCAAACAGCTGATAATTATCAGTATCTCCTCATTAAATAAGCACATGGTGAACTTACAGATGCAGCTGCTGATAGCAAGATTCTGAGCTGGTGTCTTGATGATGGTATAGCAAAAGAAGAAGATGGCGGTAATCACAGCTCCAATGGCCATGGTATATCGACGCCCAAGGAAACTCACTTCAGCAAGACCTGCGGCAATGAAAGGACCAAAGATTGCGCAGATGTTGGTGATGGTGTAATCGCGCCAAGTCTCCGTGAAGGAAGGTTTGTAGTCGGGAAGGCGGCTGCTGAGAAGGGATCTGCATTTGTTAGCTGATGTGCCCTTGGCTTGATAGAGAACAACTTACGGGAGGTAAAGGAAGAACAACGGATATCCAAGACCAATCAAAGTCCAAGAGAGCCAAATAAGGCATGTCGACAGAGCCAGTTTCTTAGTTGAGAACAGCCCCTTGACATGACCGACCAGACTCTTTCCCAAACCACGAACAGCCGAGCTCTTGCTACCTCCATGCTCAACAGTGGTCGTACCACAGGCTTGAAGACCCTCTAGCGTTAACGAGCAGGGTCGGTTGTAGGTGTTGGCGAGCTTCTGGAGCATAGATACAAGCTCCTCCTCTTTTCCATTGCTAACCAGAAACTTTGGAGTTTCAGGGAGTCGGATGATCAGGATACGCAGGGCAGACATGGCAAACATGAGTGCCCCGCCGGTAAACATGATAAGCCGCCAGGATTTGTTGTTCTGCCATGTACAGGTCTCGGCCGTAGCGACGCAGGTCCAATCGTTTCGAGCTGAGAAGACTCAGTCAGTAATGAAAAAAGCAGGTTACTAAAGTCGTATCAAGACTTACAGTAGAATCCCCATGCAATGAAGCCAGCACTAGCTTGACCAACACCCCACCATCCAGCCATGGCAGTGATAACCCATTGCTGTTTAGCAGGGACAAACTCCAACATGACAGTTGGATCCAAGACAAGGTTTCCTCCAGCTCCAAAGCCAAGGAAAGCAACAAAGACACAAAAGGAAACCCAGCTTGGTCCAGCTCCTGCAATGATAGTAGCAATGGCAGCAATGAACAAAGTCACATTGAAAGCAATGCGTCGACCGATGATATCAGCACCGAAACCCCAGAAGAGAGCACCCATCTGGAGTCCAGCGTAGAGAGCCATTGTTGAACCGGTAGGATAACCCCCGTGGCCGATCTCAAGGTAAGCTTGGCCAGCTGCAACACTCTGGAGGAATGCTACCAGAGAGTCAGCTGCATAGCCAAAGCCTGAGAGACAGCATAGCTTGAGATGGAAGCCAGTCCAACCAATCTCGTTAATAGTCTTACAGAGTCAGCAAGATAAACCTCAGTAACATGATGTATTCTTACCTCATTGACCAGATTGATCTTGGCAGACAGGACGGGATCCGTGACATTGCCAAGTTCTTTGACAGTGCTGACATGATATGACACGTCATCAGCAGCCATCACGTCCTTCTCCTTACTATGGCCCTCTTTAACAGAGCTCGAAGAAGCAGGGATCTCAATATTCGACATTATAACAATAATGGATCATACGATAAAGAAGAGTATGCCAGTTGTTAAGGCAAACGTGGAGACGGCAGTCGCTTTTAAACCCAAACCAGGAACTTTACATGATAATTCTCCAGGCTTGGTCCGCTCGGTTACCCAAGCTACAGTGGAAATTGATACGCGCTACCCCGCAAACTGTAAGTAGCGCTATCGAGAGAAGGCGGGGGAAAGGGATGTGAGATATGGACACCAATGGGGAGACATGTTGCAATCTTGCCAAGAGTTTTGTGAGGGATCTAGGCTGAGCATATCAGTTTAGTGCGGAGCATGACTAGGATGGCCCTTGGCGAGACTGTTCCAGAGGGGAGATTTCTACTGTATTTCTAGGTATTTGGTAATAAGCTGGGTAATGCGTTTTCCATGTGCATGATGAGATAATTATGTTTAAAGAGGTGAGCTTTAGCACGGAAATTTCATGAGATGCATTCATACTTCTTCAGTTTATCAGTATGCAATTTTCAGCAATTGACAGATATCTCATCTCAACTGCCGCATATTTGGAGTGTCTGTAGTTGATTACAGTCTGGCTTTGGGTTGAATTTCCGTGTTTATCATGATAAGCCTCATGACCGAAGTCGGATACGGGCCGAGCACGGATTCTTCCCGTGTCTTGGCCGATTGGCTACATCACCCCGCTACAAGCACTTACAACGGACTCAGAGACGGATTCTCCGCTGTATTGTTTCTGAGCGGGTACAGTCCGAGTTAATGAGAGTGAAATGGCATACCACATGAAGTCAGCCACTTAAGTAGTCTTCAGTCGTGTTAATAAAGACCCTCTTCATGACTCGTAAAGGGAATAATGCAATCATCAATGATTAACCTGGTCTAATGCTTTCAACCATGTCTATCTCCATCTCGCCCTCTTTCATCCACTACCTGTTCTCAGCAGCAGGCCTCGCCGCACTCGTATCCTTGTTAGCGAGGTATCTCTCCTTATCCCAGCCCCATAAGGACCCCGTCCCCGCATTTCTCAAAGACACAACAACGACAGCACGAGCTCTACCTGCTTCTTGGTATAGATCCACAGAAGTATACGAACTTGAACGACGAGCTATTTTTGCCAAGAAATGGATCCTCACAACGCACAAGCTCAGATTCACAGAAGCAGGTTCCTGGGTCAAGTTTGAGCATGCAGGCTTCCAGTTCTTCCTCATGAAGAACAAACAGGGGAAGATCAATGGCTTTCACAATATATGTAGACATCGGGCCTTTCCTATCATGACTGAAGATAAGGGAAAGTCAAGTATCCTCTCTTGCAAATATCATGGTTGGTCATACGGTCTCAATGGGCAGCTTGCCAAAGCCCCAGGGTACGATGACATGAAAGGATTCGACAAGACAAAGAATGGTCTTCTGCCTATCCATGTTCATGTCGATGCCAAAAGCTTCATTTGGGTCAACCTTGATTCTTCAAAGACGCCTGAGGACTTCTCAACCGAGTTCAAGAACATTGATCAACTGGCGCGACACGAAGGTTTTAACTTTGAAGACTATCACTTTGATCATACCTGGGGCATGAGCGGCGATTACAATTGGAAGACGTTAGCTGATAACTACAACGAATGTTATCACTGCAAGACCGCTCATCCCGACGCCGCTGATGTAGCGGATCTGTCAGCATATAGAGTCGACACCAAGGGCGGCAATATTGAGCACTTTGCAAACACGAAACCCGAGATGGAGGACAAGGGTCTCAAGATCGTGAGCAACTATTACTTTCCCAACGCTTGTATGACGGTCTCGTAAGTCCTCCTTCCATACAATCTTGTGCTATCTAACGGTATAGCCCCAACTTCTTCTACATGATGCGATGCGTTCCAACTTCACCCGGTCATTGCTCCATGGAATACGAAGTCTATCGACACAATAACGCCACCGATGAAGACTTCAATACGATCGACGCAATGTTCAAGAGGATCTTAGCAGAAGATAAATGGCTCTGCAACAACGCGCAGAAGAATCTCAATGCTGGAGTTTTTGTCAATGGAGAAATGCATCCCAAGATGGAACAGGGTCCTCTTTACTTCCAGCACCGTGTACAAGGTATTTTGAAGGGACATCATCAGCTGGAGAGGGCAGCGGGGAAGGAGATTAATCCAGCGCAACACGTTCCTTCTGATGCTTCTCGTGGAACAGAGGATGATATGGGCTTCTGCTCTGGTTTGAGCTGTGGAAAGAACGCGGAGAAGCTGGTATGGTAGACAGATTGGCGAATGGATACATAGTATTGAGCACGTCTGTATACCAAATTCGTATGGGCCTTGATAAGATAGCGAACTCTATATTATAAAGAATTCTCTTAATAGACTAGTTAGGTATTAATTTATATATATAATTT
>PVPY01000672.1:0-63144 GCA_002982035.1 Fusarium algeriense
CCGAAGATCCTTGCTTGGCGGACAGGGTGATTCTCCGGGATTTGATGGAAACACTGGAAACGCTGGACGACTTGGGATGAAACTTGGGAGCAGGGAATTTGATGTGACGCTGTGTGATGATGTTGTTGGGTTTTGTGTGAGGTTATCAGATGAGTTAACTAATATCCAGACCAGTCTGACGGGTCCATGGCCCCATTTGATGTCAAACAGAGTCTCAGTGCATGACACAAAGAAAGAAACTTTGAGGATAACAAGGTTTCTGAGATGAGAACTGGATCGCTCAGACGATGATAATATTGGGCGGCCTGAACTAGTAATATCTCAGTTGACTATTGCTTTCCATTGATAGAAACAGAACATACATCATATGTCCTCATATTGTAATCATACAATCACGGTAATGGAATTAGACCACTGCTAATTTAGCATTGCAACTTTCTATCAAAGAGATCCGCTCTCTTCCATTGACCAACTCCACACTTGTCCTCCACTGTTGCGTGCTGCGTTGCGTGCCGGGACAAGGCCAGGTCTTAGAGTAGGATCCATCCATTCATCCAACTTACAGGGCATATCTGTCACGGAGACAGACCCTGTTGCTTTCACCCCCACTGCGTCGGGTCAGAGATTCTGGAAAAAAGGAATGAAAGGAACTGCATGAGGTCTATGCGTTGTGTAGTTAAGACAAGTAACAGACAGATTGACGGACAGCCTCGTCAACAACAGAATCTTAGTAGGTATCGCCACGGCCCGTCTTGTCTCGGCATCTTTCTTCAGGTAAATGATTGGACATGATACCTCGCCCGACAACTGAACCCGAACAGGCTGCATGGCGTTCCATTGTGCGCTGTGATCGGCAGCAAAAACCGTCCCTAGCTATCCCCCGCTTCTGGAAGCCGGATCCAAGACAGAAGAAGCAGGTCAATCCATTTGATTACAAAATGGACCATATCCATATCCATACAAACCGGAGAGAAAAAGACAGAACCCTGATGTTAACTCACGAGATTATGGTTTAGACTTCCGGCAGTTGCAAAATACGTATCTCCTTTCTAATATCACCGAAGCAAGGCAGACCCGGGCTTTTTTCATCCTGTCAAACTCAACCTGGCCTCTCAAGACCCCAACTCATTTTTTTTCAAGTCAAGTCTGGGACAGACAGCGTCAAGGGTGGTTGGAGAAACAAGGGCCAGTCCAGTTGCGCTTAAGCCTGAGCTTAAGGACAGGCAAAGTCATTGGTTCTTCTGCGCTTGGTTTCCAGAAGGCACAGACAGAAGAGGCGTTCATTAACTTAAAGTGAGTGTGTCGCTGTGAGTGTGAGTGCGTTGCGTGTGTGGCGACGTCTAACTTGAATTTAGCCTTGTTAATTTCTCTCCAATTCCCACCATTGTCTCTTGGCCTTGACCTTGTCTCATCTTGTCTTGCTTGGTCACTATAAACAGCATAATTGAACTCACCGCAATTCGATTCTTGTTCTAAAACAACCGACCAGAAGGAACAGAACCCGCTGTCTGAGCGCACCTACGCTTATCGTCATCTATTTACATTGGATCTCATTTTCAACTTATTCCTTTATTGGGATATGCCCATTCTTGGCTTCTTCATCACTTTTTGTCGAGTTGATTAGCGCATGCCCCATTCAATTGTAGTGGACTGGTACATCTGCTGTAGGTGTGTTCCCCTCCCAGCTTCCATTGCGATTCTCGCCCAGACACTAACAAGCCCTCTCCCCGCAACCAGTCACTGATTGATTTTGTGAGAGATCTCTCATCTCAATAATCAAATACGACATCCCACGATAACCAAGATAGTAGCGTTATCTTACTACAATCGACGGCGATATTCAAACGATTAATTACCGAGGTCACCATAATCGAACCGATCACATCGATTAATCCCCTCCCTTGCTTGACTTGACTCCAACAAAGAAAGCCTTCGCCTCCACCCAACTTTCAATCGCCAAAGCACCGTCCTACTCACACAAAAACAACTACTATTGCTTTCTCTCTCCTCAATGCGGAACGGGCGCGCGTATGTGGATGTGGACACACAATGGCTTAGGCTTGCGACCGCCAAACATGGACGAACAAGACCATTCACGATCTGGCACCTCTAGTGATGCCACATCCTGGAACCAGGCCTCCACCTCCGACCTCAACCTACCCCGGGACCCAAAGATGGAGCGCTCCAGCGCATCCAACCTGCGGTCAGCCTTTCGCCATACGCTCATAAGTGCCACCTCCACCGTTCGCGCTGTCACACCCGATCCCGTCGAGCCTCCAACTGTCAGTGTGACCACAGACTCTCAACAGTCTCAACGAGGTGCTTCTTCCCAGCAGAGTTCGCCCCGGACGATACCGCCGGGCCCTACAAGAAGACAAGGCATGGTTTTCAACGAAGTTTTCAGCGAGTCGTACGAGAGCAGCGAATCTAGCCCTCCGAGACAACATTTGCGCCATACAAGCGGTAGCGTCCGACCAAGGACACGCACAATGGATACTTCTATGCTAGCACAAAGAAGTGTACCACCGCCGACATCAGAACGACACCGGGTTGGCAGTGTGAGCTCATCGGGGTCATTACATCCTTCAGATGAGCTAAGGCCGCAGCTCAGTTCACTAGACTCGCTACACTCAGCGATAATAGGGCGAGAATCATTGGTACCAACAAAAGACAAAAAGTCCAGAAGACTTATGAAGCGACAATCATCTCGACCTACCTCACCTCTCATTTCTCCACCACCTACTGTCGACTCACTACCATTGCCTATAGCTACCGATGACGCAAACAAGGTCCTACTTCTTATGAGAACTCTATGTGGTCGAATGCGTGGCGAGATCGAATATCAAGGCGAAACGGGCGGTCCTTGGCATAGTGGCGTAGCTTATATCGAGGAGGAGAAGGGCTGTCTCATGTTTGACTCGGGGCAGAATGGACCCTTTCATATCCCTCTTGTTTCTGATCTGCGCGGCTGCAGGGTTCTCCCTGTCGATTACCCCGAACTAACCAAGGAATGCTTGGAGTTAGTCTGTCTCTCACCTCCCGTGGAAATTCTAATATGTCCGTTGGTGACAGAAGAGTTCGATTTATGGCTTGCAGCTTTACTATGCTGGCAGCAATTACGTCCAACAGGTATTAAGCTCGCCAATGGAAAACCAGCCAACCAGGTGACGCCGATGAGGCCGGAATTGAAGAGACACGGTTGGTCACAAGAGAAAAACAAACCCACGAATATTATCAAGGTCGGAAAGGTGATGCTTTGGGACAAGGGTCTGGCTATTTCACCGAGGGCGATTGTCAAGCGGCCGTCGACGAGAGATCTTCGTTCACCTACGACGTCGTGGAGGAGAGTTTCTTGCATACTCCAGGACAGTGGCGAGTTCAAACTCATGACCGAGAACGATGTTACAGTACTATCCATTATCGACCTCTCACAGCTCTCTCGATGTGCGGTTCAACAGCTTGACCGCACAGTACTCGACGAGGAATACTGCATCGCCATATTTCCGATTTACTCTTCGACATCTACCCATCTCTCCATTTTCCGTCCTGTTTACTTAGCACTCGACAGCAGAGTACATTTTGAAGTTTGGTTGTGTCTCCTCCGAGCATTTGCGGTACCCGATATATACCGCCTTGACGACCCTAGCACATCTCAAATCGTGGAACTAGACGACATTGAATCAGAGTATGAGGGCGAGGTTTTCCGACTAGAAAAGACTATCAGTGTCAGGGTTACTGAAGCCAAGATCAAGGCTAGGCCGAGCGGTGTTGGGGGAACTGAGCCAACAATTCCTGAAAGACCTGGACGACAGGAGCCTGATCCCCTGATTGGAAATTACCTTGCAGAAGTTATTTTAGATGGCGAAGTCCGGGCACGAACAACAACGAAGACAGCGACGAAGAACCCTTTCTGGAGAGAGGAGTGCGAGTTCACAGATTTACCGCCGACCACGCCGTTATTATCCATTGTGTTGAAAAAAGTGGAAGGAAACTTGGACAGCTCGAGTAATCTCCTCCAAGCATCCGTTGGATTACCACGAACACGAAATCTACAAGAATTTGTGGTTGGGGCTGTTGATATATCGCTCGATCAGCTTGACCGCGGCAAGGATAGTGAGCAATGGCTTCAAATATTTGACGAGAAGCACCAATCAGTTGGACAGATGCTGGTCAAGGTGAACCACGATGAGCATGTCGTGCTTTTGTCGAAGGAATATCAGCCTCTCACGGACCTATTGCACCGATTCCCTGCGGGATTGACGAACCAGGTATCGGCTGTTCTTCCTGGACAGCTACGTCGATTGGCGGAACTATTCCTCAATATCTTCCAGGTGTCAGGTTCTGCCAGTGAGTGGCTCATGGCATTGGTTGAGGATGAGATTGACGGCATTGGCAATCAGACCACCATGAAGAAGTATCGGTTCAGTAGCCGCCTTAAATCCAACGATTCTATCGATGCTGCAACTGATCGCGAGCTCATTGTACGAGATATGAGCAAGTCACTTGCCGGGGAGGCCAACTTGCTCTTTCGCGGCAACTCACTACTGACTCAGTCGCTCGAATTTCACATGCGCCGCCTGGGCAAGGAGTATCTGGAGGAGATCCTACAGGAGAAGCTCTTTGAGATTAACGAGATTAACCCAGATTGTGAGGTCGATCCCAGCAAGATCCCTCACGAATCGGACCTTGACCAGCATTGGACCGTACTCATTCATTATACCACTGAAGTGTGGAAGTGTATTGCCAACTCAGCCAACCGACTACCCCCGGAGCTACGACATATACTCAAGTATATCCGAGCAGTTGCTGAAGATCGCTATGGAGACTTCTTGCGTACTGTCACTTACACTTCAGTCTCTGGCTTCTTGTTCCTCCGTTTCATTTGTCCAGCGATTCTATCGCCGAAGCTGTTCAACCTCCTACGCGACCACCCTCGACCTCAGGCCCAACGAACATTCACACTTATCGCGAAAGCACTGCAAAAGCTAGCGAACCTGTCCAATTTTGGAAAGCGAGAAGAGTGGATGGAACCAATGAACCGATTCCTGAACGTCCAGCGACAATCTGTTCGCGACTACATTGATCAAGTATGCAGTATCCCAGCGGACCGAAACGCCAATTTTGTCCCTGCCGGTTACAGCACGCCCGTCACTATTCTTGGCCGTCTGAGTCCTACTTCCAAAGAGGGATTCCCTAGTCTACCATACCTCATTGATGATACCAGAAATCTGGCGAGTCTTGTTAAGCTCTGGGTGGATGCCAGGCCGGTTGATGACAAGAAAGAAGAGGTGGATCAAGAGCTTCTCGCCTTCAACGACGTCTGCTTCGCTCTCCAACAACGCGCCGACGCTTGTCTCGCTAAAGTCGAAACTGAGCGCGCCAGTGAAAATGCTACATGCGCTACTACAGAAGATGTAGCTGAATCCATTGAACAAGCATCACTGATCGAATCACTCTCCATTTCCTACGGCGGCTCCTCAACAGCATGGAACGATGTCTACGAACCCACACCCGGAAGCTCGGGCAGCGAAGTCAACGACGATAGCACAATACGCAACCGAAGACGCAGCAAGGAACGTCGCCGTCACCATCATCACCACAAAGAAGGCGGAGAGCATCGAAAGCAACGACACGCGAGCACCAGTGCAAGTGCGAGTGCGAGTGCGAGCAACACCATCAAATCTAAGAATGGACGTGTTGGACGTACGATCCTCAGCGGTATCACACGCATAGTGGGCCGTGGCGAGAGTCCTGAGGGAAAGGATTCTAAGCATTTTAAGTGAAAAAGAAAAAGCCATTTATATCCATCTATACATATACACATTTATATACCTCTTGATGACTAGATGGGAGAGCTAGTTCCTCATGATTGAATGAACAATACAACTTTGAAATACCACACTTATCCTTTCACATCTTTCTTCCTCATATATTTGTTCTTCCTTTTGTTATTACTACCACGGATATTGGAAATGGCGGGCCATTCCTTCAGACTTGCATAGCAGACAGCTAGATTTATTTCTTTTCATCTATGTTCTGTATTACGGTCGATTTTTCTATTCATTTCTTTTGTTTCGGTATTTTGTGGAAGACCAAGGAGAAGGGAGTTGCATCCCAAGGTTTCTTTTATGCTCGGTATGATCGATAGACATAACTCTAGAGGAAAGAAGAGTTATGGGTTCTCAAATATTCCCCCTCAAACTCAAAACAGAATTAGAATTATACCCTCCTCACTCAAGTACCATATGAGCGTGAAGCCCTTACATGAGTTACGAAACACAAGTATGGCCACTTGCAAGTGGTCACAGTCGAACACAGGTCTCACATCCATTATGGCACCATCTCTTTGTATACTAGGTATATTGCAACATTTGCAATTGGATGGTATCTCATTCAGCGCCGACTCCTAAGTAACCCGCTTTTCCCTCGCATGGGTTATGTTACAAAAAGATGGATCATGTCCTCCGCCCTCATTCCATATGAAACATGGCTATAATTTTCAAATACAACTGGCGTTCTATCCCGCTCAAATGAGTAAAATGACGCTCTCTATTTTGCGTTATGGTTTCTTTGCAGCTCTTTAGGCGAAGAACTTCTTATAAGCAGCCTTCTCCTTGGCGGCGCGAGCAGCAGCCTTGGTTCGGACGGCGTTGAGCTCCCGAGTAATGGCGCTATCGTTGGGCGCCAGGGTGTTAGCCTCACTCAGGTCGCGAATGGCAGCCTCCTCGTCCTTGAGACGGATGTAGGCAAAGCCACGGCGGTAGAGAGCCTTTGCGCGGTCAGCGTCCTTAACGCCTCGGACATCAAGAGCAGCGGAGGCTGAGCGGACCGCTTCATCCCAGGCCTCGAGCTTGGTGTTTAGAAGGGCCGAGTTGTTGTTGAGGGAGAAGCGTAGAGCCTCGAGCTCGTCCTTAATGGACTGAGGCTGGTCCTCGAGCTCAGGCTCCTCGTTGATGTAGCGCAGACCTTTCTGGTACTTGTCGAGACCGAGAGAGTAGTTGCCTGATTTGAAAGCAGTGTTGCCGTACTCCTTGCAGGCCTTTGCGATCTTGACGACGGCGACGGCGTCGAGAGTGTCGGTGCAGTCTTCGGGAAAGTCCTCGTAGGGGTCGCCAAGGGCGTCGGGCTGCTTCACATCGGCAGCGAAGGCAGCGTCACCCTTGAGCTCGCCGCAGTCGGCAATGAGAGCCTCCTTTGCGGGACGGTCGCCGGACTGAGTGGTGAGATTCTCGATCTGTCGAACAACGGACTTGCCGTTAAGTACCTCTCCGAAGACGACGTGCTTGCCGTCGAGGTGAGGGGTAGGGACTGTGGTTATGAAGAACTGGGAGCCGTTGGTGTCTGGCGGGGTAATGCGTCAGCGCCATGGGCCGAATTGAGGGGCATGATAGACTAGAACTTACTGGGACCAGCATTGGCCATGGACAGAAGGAAAGGCTTCTCATGCTTCACGGGGAAAGCTTCGTCGTCAAACTTATTGCCATAGATGGACTCTCCGCCGGTACCATCACCAGCAGTGAAGTCACCACCCTGGATCATGAACTGCTTGATGACGCGGTGGAAGATGGAGCCCTTGTAGTGCAGGGGCTTTCCCGACTTGCCGATGCCCTTCTCACCAGTGCAGAGAGCGCGGAAGTTCTCAGCCGTCTTGGGGACAAGGTCGGCATAGAGTTCCATGGTGATACGGCCGACGGGCTTGCCGCCGAGTGAGATATCGAAGAAGACGCGGGGTCGCGCGGGGGAGCTGCCTTCGGTAGTAGCCATTGCGATGTGAAGATGTGTCAGGAGGAATTGGGTGAGGAGAAAGAAAGGAAAATAAATCAAGTTCGCTGAAAGAGGAGAGGAGAGCTGAGGTCTAGCGTTGAGAGGATTAAAGTAAGACTGAGTATCACACACTCTAAGCGTGGGGGTTTATTTGGGCGTTGCCAGTTGGAGGAAGAGAAGCAAACAGAAGGTAACAGAAGAGGGGAGCTACCCTGCCAATTGTGGAAAAGTCGCGATGCAAGTGAGCCCGAGGATCGTGCCGCTTATAAGTGGGACTATATATAATTATAAGGTAGGCAATGACGGCTAGAACTCTCTATTGCCGGGAACATATCACTATCTATCTATATATCTATACAATGGGCTATCATTGATGCAATTGACTCTGTCAGATCACAAGGTAAACGCCCGATATCACTCGGACTAAGCCAAGCATGGATGGGAACATCATCACCAAAAGACAATTGCCAATGCGGGGTGTCTTTTCTTTTTCCTACACCGGTGATGAGCAGCAAGATAAGACGGGAGAACTACCATACCTGATCAGCTGATACAATAAAAAGAAGAAATACCGTCAACTGAAACGAGATAGGTTCAGCCGAGAACTTTCAAGTCCAAACAGATGCTCCATAGTGAGGCTCAAGTTTTGCCCTGCAGGTTGACCTCTGATACCTGGCCTATCATGCAGCAATTGTGGTTGTATTCCAATTAAGGAAGACATATAATAATTTGTGTAACGATAACTGCATGAGAATGACCAAATTGTCTCTCTCACACAATCCAATCAGCAAACGGTGAGAAAAGAGAAAACTCATAAAAGGCCAACCCAACGTCTCATTAAGGCGGGGGAGGGGGAGGTTTTCATGAGAGACAGGGGTCAAGATGGCTGAAGCCTCCTTGCAGCAAGCAAGACAAGACTTTCTTTCAGGGCATTGTACTCCGAGTCAACAAGGGGCCAATATCAAAAGGGGAGTGAATCAATCATGATTGACAATGGTTACACAGACTATCGCAACGCAATCACTTACACGTCTCAATATTTTGGTCAAATCTCACTCTATATCCCACCCTACTATTACATAGCAGCCAGCGCAATCAATCAATATCCACCAACCAACGCACAACATCCATCTTACCTACTGTAGCGTCTACTAGGGATATCCCGATGCAAGAAATCAACAACCAATCCAATTTCATCGCCCGGGCCAAACTCCCCGTTTCCTGGGCGGCACATTAACCCTGACCCGGTCAATATCGGACAAGAGAGAGACACTGTCGCTTTGACCACCTGTGAATTGCTTCTTTTTACCACAAACACGGAACTTTACTCTTTAGCCCTCGGTTGCACAACGCATGATGCAGCCCATTCGCCAACCCGACCAATTAATGCCTTGTAATTCATGTCATGGCTGTGTTGGTCGTTGTTTGCTGTAAGACAATTGCACTTTTCGGATACAGTCCCGTCGACAAGTGGCCCTATCAGGTTGTACGCTGTAACACACATATCAATATGTGCCAGGCAAAGCTGAAAGCTTCAAAATCATATCATGTTGGTTTTAGACGCCAGGGCTGATTCCAAAACATGCCTCTATTGCCGAACCTATAGCAATGATGTGAATGTGATCCCTTTGCTTCTCCTTTGTCTACCTGTCTATCTTCAATAGCCTGTTTCCCTATATTTCACATTTCTATAGCAGCCACTCACCGTCTCTATTCCGTCTTGGCACCATTCTTCAATTCCAGAGTAACCTATGATGTATTCCGCGGTTAGCACAGACCCCATTGCAGAAAAAAAAAGAAAAAAAAAAAAGGCTTTCACAACTCACTGGTCCGTCGTTGACTAGAGCAACCTCCATCATAGCCTGGAACTGCCCATCCTTGACCCTCTCCTCCAGGTATCCCGCTTTGACCTTCTGCACAAAGTAATGGTATAGCCGACGTGCCTCATCCGGGTTGGCAGCTCCGTGAAAGTCAGGCTTGGCTCCCTTCTTTGTGCTAGCCAGCAGCGTAAACTGCGACACTGTATCGGGGTCTCAGCCACTGCTACCCTCATCTCACACAACGCGGGAGAAGAGATGAAATGACTCACCGCAGAGAACCTCTCCGCCAATATCGCTGACACTCTTCTTCCACTTGAGAAAGCCTGTCAGATTTGAAACCACAAACGAAATTATCAACCAGCCTCCGCTCTCCTTACCTTAACGCCCTCCTCGTCATCCCACAGCTTCATCCTCAGGACCTTGGCAGCCATCAGATCAGCCTCCTTCTCCGTGTCCCCGGGGGCCACGGCTGCAAAGGCCAGGACGCCCTTGCCGATAGAAGAGATCATCTCCTTGTCGACGGTGACGGACGCCGACAGGACACGCTGCAATATGACTGTTTGAGTGTTGGTGAGCATATGTTCCGTCTATATGAGTATTTGTTTACACTGTACTGCACATACCCTTCATATTTGTGATGTACAAGTTTTTGTGACTGAAGATGCAAGTTGAATATCAGACTGTTCTGCTGACTTGTTTGAGTCAGGCTCTCTTTGTATAGATGTTACTCCGTAGCCGGATCGGTATTGGTTCCGATTTACCGTGTGTAGCTCTCACAGAGACAATCAATATTAGAATTTCGATGATAAAGCGCAAAACTCTTACATTAATAGACTTGGACGAATTCCAAGCCACAAAAGGTCGCATAGAACATTCTACAATGTAATTTTATGATTCGATATGGATACCAATTGGCGATTATTCACACAGAGCGCTGTATGCACTGAGGCAGGGCACTCACTTTAGTTAACTGCCAGCAAGGTTCCTAGACGTTTAGCAAAAAAAACCACGTCATTGAGTGCTCCCGCAATAGTGACCCGAAATTTCGCCACTGTTTGGCAATATTTGGCTTGCAATTTGATATTACACAGAAATACAATTTTTGTTGAGATTGACTAATCATCACTAGCTATTACAGCCTTTTCAAGCCCTTTCAAGCCTGTAGATGCATGCATGCTCAACCTCAATTTCCACTGCAACACGTTTCAGCAGCTAACCGCGCCTCGCCCCAGTGAATCGCGGCCCGTCAACCAATCATAACACTGCGGCTGTTTGGCCTCATTGGATGGCTGCACCTCCCACCTTGAACTAACCTTAACCACCAAATGAATGCTGGCCAGCCTTACTTCTACAACCACATCTCATCTACCCACCGGCTCCCGGCATTGACGCCCAGGACGACGGACACTGTATTATCACCGTATTATAATTAACGACGATTATCCCATCGCCACCGCGACGCGCCGTTATACCATAATAACCCTTCCCTGCGCTGCCACATCTCCCCGATCGGTGCTGGCAAGGACGCACAACAACCAAATCGACGACAACAGTCGAACGAGGCCAACTATACGAACCAAATAGACACTGCGCCCGAGTGGCTGCATTTTTCTATTTACAATGGCGGCGAGGAAACTGGCCCAAGAGGTCGATAAGTGCTTCAAAAAGGTCTCCGAGGGTGTGGCCGAATTTGAAGCTATCTACGAAAAGATCGAACAATCGAGTAATCCTGCCCAGAAGGACAAGTTGGAAGATAACCTGAAACGCGAGATCAAGAAGCTCCAGCGACTGAGGGATCAAATCAAAACATGGGCCGCCAGCAACGACATCAAGGACAAGGCTCCCTTGCTGGAGCATCGCAAGCTGATCGAGACGGTTGGTCCCCGCCACTGACAAACGGAAAGCCATCCAGTATTTTATTGACGGTTATATCGGGTTTAGCAAATGGAGAAGTTCAAGGCCGTGGAGAAGGCCATGAAGACGAAAGCCTACTCCAAGGAAGGTCTATCAGCCGCAGCCAAGCTCGACCCCAAAGAGCAGGCAAAGGTTGAGGCCAGCGAATTCTTAAGCAGTATGGTTGACGAGCTGGAACAGCAAATTGAGACACTCGAGGCAGAAGGCGAATCGATACAAGCGACCATGAAGAAGGGCAAGAACAACACCGCCAAGGCCGAACGCATCGCCGAAGTCGAGCGGATCATCGAACGACATAAGTGGCACCAGGGGAAGCTGGAACTTATCAGGAGATCCTTGGAGAATGGTGGAGTCGAGCCCGAACAAGTCACCGACTTGGAAGAGAGCATTCGATATTATGTCTCCGATGGCATGAACGAAGACTTTATGGAAGATGAAGAGATGTACGAGGAGTTAGACCTTGAGGACGAGGAAGGTACCTACGGCATGGGCGCAGACAACGAGAAGAACTCTTCCCTGGATGCGCAATCTGTGCAAGAGGACCTCACGACCGACAACGACTTGCCAAAGACATTGTCGAGAAAGGCGCAGAAGGAAGTTGATCCAGTACGGAGGACATCTTCGCAGACAAAGTCACCTTTACCTGCACTCGCAACACTCCATGCTCCTTTATCGACCATCAGCAATAGCAGTTCGGGCACGCCGGCTATGAAGCCAGCATCAGTACCTACAAGACCTGCAGGAGAAGGACTCAAGTATGCATCAGCTGCTGCTGCTGCCGCCGCAAGCGATAAGAACAACGTGGGTATTGCTCCATTACCTCCGCCGCCCGGCGCCGCATCATCAAGCATATCTCCATTGCCGCAAGCACGCAGCAGCGCGACAAACTCTCCTGCAACATCCTCTGCCCAGCCCGCCTCTCAACAACCAGAGTCCAAGCAGCCCACGCCAGCTCCTGCTTCCGCTGAACCAGAACCCGTACCTGCGCCAGCCCCTGTACCTGTCACTACGAAACAGTCTAAGCGATCAAAGGCTGCTGGAAAGCAAGCGGCGATCCCCGAAGCGGCTCCGTCTTCAAAGGGTATGTGTGTGAGACAGCTTTGTCTGACTCGGATGACTGACTTTGATGTAGCTCCAAGAACAAATGGCACAGCCAACGGTGTCAAGCAGACCGAGGAAGAGGAAGAGTCTATCTACCACTTGCCAGCATCGCTACAAGATCTTGTTGATACATATGAGACGTCGAGGAAGCGACCATATCCTCCATCTGCACCATCAGCTCTGCGCATGATGACAGCCAGCCAGGCCAGCTGCCCCGATGTTGTGGATGCTGACGTTCCACGAACGTATCGACCCGACCAGCCGGTACCTCCAACAGGATCAGGTTTCCCGCGCGAGCCACTCGCTATCTTCGATGACCCGCGGTTGTACTCCCGTATCGATCCTGACACTCTATTCTACGTCTTCTACTATAAGCAGGGTACTGCCCAGCAATACATGGCAGCTAAGGCTCTAAAGGACCAGAGCTGGCGATTTCACAAGCAGTATCAGACTTGGTTCCAAAGACACGAAGAGCCTAAGAACATCACTGAAGACTTTGAGCAAGGCACATATCGATTTTTCGACTATGAGAGCACTTGGTAAGTAGACTCGGCAAATGCTAAAGTGAGGCGTGCTGACATGAATGTGTAGGATGAACCGACGTAAGGCTGACTTCAAGTTTGCCTACAAGTTTCTTGAGGATGAGGTCTAGTCGACGGTGCCTCACCACTGGGCATTCAAGTCTATCGGCCGTGTATGAGAAATATGGGACGGAGCTATGGGTTTAGGTTGGACGCATCTTGGTTTTGCGGACTCCTGGAGGGCCGATCAAGAGCACAGAGAGAGTAAGAAAGGACTTAAGCGGCGGCCTCATCTTGCTCTTCATTATTTGCTTTTGATGTGTTTTCTGGAACAGGCGAATATGCAACATGCTACACGGGGCGTTGTCAACCTCATTGTTTGAGATATGAATACGAACCTTTCTAGTACAGGGCACTGTCGCCCTGGACGACTATTTTGTTGAAGTGTATGGTCAAAATATGTGTGACTCGTTTGCCTCATAAATCTATGGCCAATGTCTGCCTGAAAGGAACTGGTTCCTTGGGAAATCTAGGCCTTCCACAGCTCGACAGCCTCTCTTTCAGCCAGCATAGCCTCGGATTTGGTTGGCTTCTAAGACTAGGCTCTTTTGGTGGCGCACAACCATGTGAGGTCTTGCATTACTCCGCGGTTGACTGTAGTGTGCCTACGTCAACGTGGCACGTCCTGAATAATAGACAAGGTGAAGCGTTCAGTTTAGTGAAATTTTAGGTGAAGTTAGGGGAAGAACCAGATATCTGAGGGCTGCTGCATTGCTGCCCAAAGGCCGAGAAAAGAGTTAAGAGCTCTTGAGCTCTCGAATACATTAACTGTAGATAGAATCGGGTTTCGTGGTGAGAGAAGACCAATCCTTCTTGGTTTATCAAATTTCCTCTTCTTGTTGTCTCAACGATTTATACAAAAGCGGCGTGGGTTGGTCGCGTTACCACCATCGAGGCGATGCTACACCTGTAGCACATTTCAGCTCTTCGCAGACAACGTGGCTCTCGAATATGGGAAAACAGTCGAGTAGACAAAGCACAAGATAATGACCCTTGCTGTTCCCAAGCGACACAGTTGCAGTTTCGTTTGTCCTCTTTGCCACTCCTTTGGATTGTTGAACCGGAGCTGGCATGTGTATGACTTGACTAACAATAGCATGACACTAGTGTTCATTGCTCTTCATCAACGATAAGGTCGGCAAAAATTGTGTTGCCGGTTGAATGCAGGGCTGGCGGAATGGATGCTCTGGTTGCCTTCCCGCCCTTGACGCGGGCGCCTTTTTCTGTGTCATTGCCAGCAACTTTGGGCAGCGTCCGTCAGCCAGCGCTCTTGTCGGTGAAGACGACCCTTCTGCGAATGATAAGCTTGCGGCACAGCTCTGTGCTTGATGCCATATCGTCAAAGACTCAAAGTTAAGGGTGGCCATCTGGGTAACAAGATCGTCGCCCCCAACAGTATCGGCGTTCGCCGTGCAAGTCGACCGGGGTTCGAAACGAAACCAATGCAGGCAAGGCAGGATACAACAGGAAAGTTTCTGGAATGCTTCCATGCCTAGCATGCTTGTCAATTCATTGTCAAAGGTTCGGAACGAGAACCCTGGCAAGCGAGTGTCAATTCTGTGGTTCGGGTGGCATGGATTGGCTTCCCGGCGAGCTTGTCACGGATGGGAAAAGGGTCCTAGGGCGTGTGATGAGTCTAATGACCTTGTCAAAAACGATCATGATCTCTAGCTGGCGAACCATTTTCAGCTGCTTCTATTGCACTTGATACTCACTAATTCAGTCAGCCTCACTAACACTCCTCAAGCTTTTCCCAGAGACCTCAACTATACCATCCTGTGCGTTGACATCCCAGGTACAACACATTGGTAAGTTAAACACTTTGTCGGAAAATTCCCCAGCGTTGTCTCGCAGATGCCGGGTAGGGATCCGGTAGGACTACAGATGAGACCAGGCCTTTAGTGCGTCCAGGGTGGTTCTCGTTCAGGCGGTTGCTGTTTTTACCGATCATCCTGGGTGTTCTCAAGAAGCGCCTCGTCAAATATTAAGACATGTCACATTGACCACGATACGCCAGCCTCTGATAGATGCAGAGAGTTACACAACCCAGACCACGACCCTTGTAGGTCAAGCAGATAAGTGACCGAATTGTGGGGAACCAGAAAGGTGTGTGGGAAATGGTAGAATGACGATGCTGGGTTTATTTGAGTCTGTGCTCTGTTCTGCTGGAGACCTTGAGGGTTATTGCTGTTGGTTATTAGTCCCATGTTGCCAATTGAGCAACGGGACTGGCTGACAGATGCCATGACCAAAGATCAGGATTCCTCTGCTGGTCCGAGCCTAGGCAGCAAAATATCGTTGTCAATTGAGTTGACTGATGGTCACTCATGGCAAAGGGGTCGCAATGGTATTGGTGCATCTCTTGGACTTCTCCGTAGCATTGAGGCTCGTGCTTGTGCTTGTGTTTGTGTGCTCGTGAGCATCGAGTAGTTGTTTGATACTTTGCACCGCGGAGATCGACAAGCTGGCACCCATAACCCAGCTTTTGTCTTGGTGCTAAGGCGAGACATTAGCTTTAGGCCGCCGCATAAAAGTGCATTTCGATGATGTGATGGGGAAAGGAAGGCAGGTCAAGATGGAAGATGGCAGCTTGACCAATACAAGGCCAAGGTTTGGAAAGGCCAGCCCTGGGCTTTCTTTCCACTACCGTAGCAGGGGCCATCGACAGGGCAGGAGCAGGAGGGGTAACGAGTGCGAAGGAAGGAGCAATGGTGGTGGTGGAGGTGCCCTGGAATTCTACCTCCATTCCACTTACTGTACTGTACAGTGCCTTCCCTAAGGAAGGTGCCTACCGTATGTCCCTTACCTGACGGAAGCATTGCATATTGCAGTCTGCCTCGTTAACAATCCTGGTTTCTACTCAAGTACTTTGTCCTTTGTTCCATCTCATTTTCAACCCAATATCGTTGACCGATTGCCGATGAAACAGGATGGACAATTTGCTGGTCACGTCGATCGAATACCTCAATCCTCCCGCTACCGAGCGCCAAATTTGTCCTGCTTCCGCGATTGATTGACCCTTCCTTCGAGTGAGCTTCTAGCGGCACATGCACGCAAAAGCGCATTGGCCAAGCCAACATTCCCTCTGGTATTGACCGAAATCTGCTGAGCTGGCCTGGCACTGCCCCTATCCTAGTCCAGCATCTGTGCGGTTGGTTTCTCGGTTATCTCTCGTATGGACACTGTTTCTTAGGGATGCGTATCATGTCAAATCATTCCCGTGTCCACTGCCGCAAGCCCGTGCCAGAACCATTTGCTCCTTGATCTTCAGCCCCAGCGCATCGCCACGCCCTATTGGAACTTGTCTGCCCAGCAAGTATTATCGCCACTCTATCGAGCTACTGATACAGCACTTTAAGCTGTCAATTGCTGGACGCAACCGCTTAGACTCATCGTCCTCTTCTTACCAAAACAGGCGCTCGGGCAGGTTCCTAGTTCCACAGAATCAGTCAAGGCTGGCCTCCTAATCAGTTTCCAATCTTGAAGCTTGTAGTTGAAAGCTTCGTTCCACGGCTTATGGATACACATCCTGGATTGACCAAATGCACACAATACACACCTCCCATTGGATTTGTCCCGGGCCTGTACCTCCATACTACTGCGACATTCGTAGATCCCGGTTGAGCCGGTATTCTATAGGGCAACCACCAAATTGTACCTTTCTTATGCAAGCCAGCTACGGCTGTTCCTGGGACCTCTAGCTGACCTCAGAGTGAGCTATCTTAGCTACCTACATTTGAGCACTGCTGCATCGCCATCTATCTCCCCTTTCCCCCTTAGGGACACCGGCCAGGAGCACACCACTCTTGATAGGGTGTCTCCAGCCTTGACTCGCTTCTCCATGGTTGTTGTTTTTGTTGTTGTTGTCTCCATCCAGCTTGACTTTACCCTAGTCTCCCACCCAAACGACAAGTGTCGATTCGCACATCACGAGCCAGCTTGCGCCAGATGCTGCTTCGCCTTACACCCATGTCAGTCCTGTGTACTGCCACCCTTGTCTTTCTCCAGTCATCGATACTAGAATTGGTTATCTCTTGGCTGTCTTCCATCAAGCTACCTAACTATGTTCTATCTGATCGAAGGTTGGTCCGGGTTGAGACCGCTGTGTTCCCCGACAGCTACCCCGGCCATGTCACTGACCCTTGAACGTGCTCTGGAGCTCCGTCAGTACAAGCTGGCACTCTCTTCCAATTCTGACCGCGGCTGTTTCTGGAAACCGACGTCTCTTACAGTTTCAAGTCTATGCTGCCCTTTACCTTTTGTGTATTACACAGATGACTCCTACCTTCGCCTCACTAATCAATGTGCGATTTGAGCCTCACCTTGGCCAATATCATCCTGGACTGCACTAGTTGACTGCCCCCCCTTCGCTCCCTTACTCTCCCAAGCATATAACGTCCTCTGTGATCCCTTTCGTTGCTTCGATTGTAAATCACAATCATCACATCAACTCTCATGCCCCAAGCTTCTTCTCTTCCTTTCCAAGACCGCCATCAAGACATTACTTTGGTTGCGGCCTGTACTTGCTTTATCTTTACTTCATTGTCTTCCCCCTATAAACTGGTCAAGAAGTCCTCGGCTCGTCCTCTTAAGCATCCGTGCTTTCTACCTTTCCGCTGATTGACGTATACCATAACCAACTTCATTGCCCAAGTTTCTTCTTCTGCCAACAAGGCAAGCTTCATCAAATAAAATGGGATCCAACCAATGGAACAACACCTGGTATGGCGCATCATCGCCGCAGGACCAGGTCTCGTCACCTGGGTACTTCTATCAATCACAGCCTTTGGTCAGATACGGCAGTTCTGGCAGCAGCTCTCAGGATTCCACCAGGGACCCTCAATCACCTATAGACGGTGGCTACTACACTCTGCATGGTTCACCGACAGTGGGCAATGCTATGTACCAGCAAAGCCCTAGCTATCAGCAATATTACACCTCTGGTCAGACAAGGACTGATGAGTCTTCTGTGCCGCGAGGCGAATCGTAAGTCCCTTCCCCTATTATACGATGATACATTGCTAACTCTTGTGTTTCTCAAGTGGAAATGACTGGCCAGTCTCTTGCCTTCATCCTGGTTGTACTGCTCGCCCTTTCAAGCGTACTGCCGACCTCCTTCGTCACTACAAGAATACGCACGCTCCTGAATCGAGCAAGGATGTTTATCTATGTGACTACCCTCGATGCACTCGCTTCCGTGAGCCCTTCCACCGTCGCGATCACTTCCGAGACCACCTCCGCGAGTACCACTGCGAAGATATCTTGAAGCGCGGAGCCACTGTTAACGAAGAGTGGCTTGAGGGTCGCTACACTCCTGCTACTTGGTGGCGCTGTCCCCGCTGCCTTGTCAGAGTCAATATCTCAAAGCATGGCTATGAATGCCCTGGGTGTAAGACATCATGCGAGTCTAAGCGCAAGGAGAAGCGCCGCAGTCGATCTTGAGGTGTGTGAGTAAAGATACAGCCTTGCTCTCACAATCAGCCAACCACAAGACACCAAGTCTCGCATTAGATGGCTTGAAACCACACTTCTGTCTCACTCTGGGCTTTCTTCTATCGAGCAATCTGCTCACACAAATCATTGACACAGTATTGGTCGTCACTTGTACATTATTGGTTTGGCCAGCTCACCGACACGCAGCACCATCTGGCAGTCAGCCCAGCTGGGCAACCAGCAGCTCTTGTATACATATTGTTACATTAAGAACAGCAGAATAGCCTACGCAAGGCATCTTTTGCCTCTTATGCGTAGACACGCATTCAAGGAAGCATTTTTGGGACTACATCTTTGGTTCCAGGCTTTCTCAGCCTTGGCTTTTTCCCTTCATTCCTGCCATCCACATTCATTCTCTACGACGTCCTCAAGATCCGCAAATACGCCTATGCACCGCAGATCTTATCCCCACTGGGAGGTTGCATCACGCTGAGGCTGACTTGAGAGAATTGTTCTAGAAGCGGGGCCGTTTGCGGGGATGATTTCAGCGTGGCTGTGTGTGTCATGCACGATGCTTCTGCCATGCTTCCATTCCTTCTTTCGAGTTTCCTTTCTTGGCTAAGACTTCTGGGGTCTTACTGGGGTGTCCCAGACTCTACTGAAGGCACCGAGATAAGACGTCTTGTTTATTGGAGGGTCGATCACGCAGTGACGTTTATGATGAGATATGAGGTCAAACCTATTTCTTAGAGGATGGTGTTAGTACATAGACGGTAGGGGTTTTGTTCGTTCTGTACAGTCTTGTGTTTTCTGGCGCATTTAGAGGATTCCTATACATCATTGTTGTATTTTACATGTACATATGATCCCATGATAGTTACGATGCCTTAGTTGGAAAATAGTAGTTTCTGTTGTTATCTCTTTACACTTGGATGTGACACATATCTACTGTAATATTTCCCCTGGCTTAAGAGACGACTTGCAATAAAAGTTGATCGCCCATAACGACCCCTGTCTACTTACATAGTGTGCCGTGTTCCCCGCTCACATGTCGTGGATGGCTTCCACAGCAGCCGGGTGTCTTCCTCAGGTAACTTTGCACGATATGGCGCACTACATTTCCAGCTCGTGACCACATACGTAGCTTGCGGCTTTTCCAGCCCAGTTGTCCTCTGACTCACTCCTATGTTGATGCACTAGAAAAATTATGGCGTAATTCACCCAAGTAGCAGGAGTTGCAATTGCTTTCCCCATTGGTGTAATGAGTAGTGTCCTCACCCATATGACCGTATCGTGAACAAGAAAAAGAGTCTTGTTGTTTTTTGTTTTTTTTATGTACATATTTCTAAAATTAAAGGCTTGCTATTTTGGAGAAAGTGGCTGATATGAGAGTTCTAGCTAGCATCGGGTTGACCACTTTATCTCCGACTCCCTAACTTTAGTCCTCCTCAATTGGATCATCGTCATAGTTTGGCATAGCGCGGAAATCAGGCCGCCCATTCTCCCTGCGCCTTCTAGATCGCTGCCGTCTTCCCTTCTTCGGTGGTGCATCCAAGTGAGCGGGCGATTTGTTGGAGGGGACGTCGCTAGTTAATCTTCCAACAAAGAGCTCGGGTTGATGGAACTTGAATTCGGCCTGCAACGGTTGAGGCGAGGCCGGTTGAGCAATGATGGAGTCCGTCGTGTCCGTCGTATCTGTTGTCGCGGTGGCTTCCGATAATGGGACTATCGAGTCCGCGCGCGATAGAATCAGAGTTTGGTCATCTGCCAATTTAAAGTTGCGTTGTATCGTTAGGGGTGTTTCTCCTCGGGATGCTGAAGGGGGTTCTGCGATATCGCTTGGTGGTGCTGTTGAGCCAGAAGGCAGGGATGACTCGCTGAACATCCGTGGAACGTCTTGCTTCTTCAAGCCAAGTGCACATTTTGTTTGTTCATGTGCCTCCTCTCGAGCTTTGCGACTGGTTTCAGCGCTATCGTCATCAAGAACGAACTTCTTCCAAATCTCGTCCTCGTCATCAGTATTTGGTGCTTCTTGCTCTATCTGATCGTCAATATTTGCTCCATGTTGTTCCTCACTGGCAGTCAAGAGGTCCAGTAAGTCTTGAACGTTGGGCGTCACGGGCATGAAAGAACCCATTGGTGGGACCAAATCGCTTCCAGTTTTGTGAGACAGCTCACTTCTTTCGTAACTTGAGCTCTTAGTTAAAGCACAAGAACTTGTTGCTGGCGAGATACTCGACAAATATTCTCTTGTTTGTAGCTCAGGGAGTTCTTGTTCGTCATCTAATGGCTCGTGTTGGCTCTCAGATGCGGGTATGCTAGAGGGATATGTTCCAGAGGATCCTGACTGTGGCTCTTCGTTCGCGAGCAATAAGTTTTGTCCTTCATTTGCGCGGTGAATTGGACTTTGTGTATACAACTTGTCGTCTGAGGTGTTCACATAGTCGCTAATACCAGGGCTTATAGGTCTCGAATGTCTCCTATCCTGACTTGACTGTGCGATCTGCTGGTGTCTCGATTTTGATCTTGAATCTAACCACATCTTCCATCGAATATCTTCGGACGTGATCCGATGAGAAGGCCTGGGGCCACCAAGCACAGCGACGACACTTGCGCCTTCATCCAAGTTGGGAGTCTGAATTTCGATCATCTGGTGTCGTGTCCCCCGAGTTGGCTGCGGTTGGTGAATAACAGAAGCATGAGTTTGTACAGCAGATCTCGGTTCATTATCTCCTCTCACTACCCATTCCTCTTGCCCAGCATGTCGGTGCGCGTGATGCGCAGTAGATGAAAGGCTCAGAAACGGATTTCTCGGTTGGTCATGAACTCGAGATCTATGAGTCTCGGGAACTCTTTTTGACCTCCCTCTGTGGTGATGAAGACTTGGCGCTTGTTGGTAAGGAGATGCTGGTACCAGGCTCGTAGAATGGTCTGACATTGGATTATCGAGACGGGGAAGGAGATCCCGTCCTGTAGCAAAGCTTCTTACTGAGTTGCTATCTCTACTCCATCGCAAATTCTGACTCCCAATGTTGATCTCTATCTCGTTGTCGGAAAGGCGACCTAGCCTTCTGTTGTTGGGTCGATCCTTCGGATCAGAGCCGTACAGCAATTGATGGTCTCTCTGGGAACTTGATTTTGTAAACCATTGGGCTGATCGATCCCTCTGCCGCGAGAAATCTACCGTCACAGGCCTTTGGATGATGACCCCGGTCCAGTCAGCCTTCTCCAGTAGCCTACGTCTCTTCGCCGTGATATCTAACTCCTGCTTGTCTTTGTCTGGGGATATAGTCGAAGAGTTCTCAGCATCCGCTCCCTGCTTCCCAAGCCGTGAGTCTCTTTCTAGTCCATAGCTTTCCTTATGCGAGTTTTCTGCATCAGACGATCTGTGTATAAGCTTTCCTCTCGGTGTTGTTTGCTTCTGCCGAGGGGTTGAGGAGGTCGACTGACGGCCTTGAGATGGCGATGGCTGTGGAATGTAATCGGGCACAAAAGATGAGATATCGAGGCCTCTACTTGTAGCTGGAGCATTTTTCCTCGCTCTGGCTTTAGCGAAGTATTGCTTTTGGCGGGCAGCGTCTTTGTCCCAGCCTTTTCGACGAGAATGGCGGGCGAGAGTACCTTCAGTCCAGTTCATCGTGAAGTATCAAGTCAGTCATTCAGTATAAGATTAAGTTCGGTGATGCCTTGATGATGATGGTTGTTACTTTAAGATGATTTTTATGGCAGCCTCTAGAGGCACATGGAAGGTCGATTCAATATGGCAGTTATCATTAGTATCGCAACTGCCCTCCACTCGTATCGGTCGGTCACCTGTCTCATTTTGGATTACCTCAAAAGCAACCACGATTTGATCTTATGTCTCACTAAGAGATATTAAGTCTTACATATCGAACTTGTTTTCTAGAAAGCTGATCTTTCGGGTCGATCATACATCTTGAGATAGGCGAGTGCAACCTGGGTTGGTCTTCAACACTGATACATGGCGATATCATCCCAAAACCAGTGTAAGCTGTTCTAATATTCGTTTAAAATAGATCTGATACCATATGGACTTAAAGCTTTGAAATGGAGGGTCTTTCTGGAATTAATTAAATATAATATGGCATCCATTTGTGATCTCATCAGCAAACGACTCGCTCACTTACACGAAGTTGTGTATACAGTGCCAATTTAGAGTATTGTACTATAAGCACAGTACATGCACAGGCCAGCTAAGCTTCAACGTGATGACGGAGCTCCCTGAACGTGGAACTACATCTCCATTACCATTTAGCGCCAAGACGACACATTTCAATAATAACGACAACAAGTATCCCACGCAGAATTGAATTTATATCAACTTGCACCAAATAAGACCTCATCATGGCCGACGCAGAAGAAAAGGCCCGCAAGGAGAAGATTGCTGCTGCAAAGAAGCGTGTTCGATTACCCCTCCCTTCTCATCCTGGCTGCTTTCGCTAACATTGCGATCCAAGGTCGAGCAATTGAAGAAGAACAAGAATAAGAAGGCCACTCCAGCAAAGAAGCCGGAACCAGCCGAAACCCCTGCGCCCGACCCTGTCGCAGAAAAGGCCGACGCAAGCGAAGAGAAGGCCGTCGAAGAACCCAAGAAGAAGGCACAAGACAAGCCAGAGAAGCCACCTGCTAAAGAACCTGCGAAGCCACTCAAGGTGGAAACCCAGGAGAGTAGCGATGAAGATGACGATAGCGACGAAGACAGTAGTAGTGACGAAGAGATCTCAGCCTCTGCTACTCCCTCCCTAGCCCAACAGTCGAAACTAAGATCTACATCATTCCGCGCCGGTTCAATTGTCTCCGGAGGTGCGGCGCCTTCCAGTCCTTTCAGCCCCGATGGCGAAACCGCTCCAGATATCTACAGAAAGCACATGGCTAGAATCGAAGAACTAGAGAAGGAGAACAAGCGCCTGTCCAAAGAGGCCGCCGACTCAGAAAAGCGATGGCAGAAAGCCGAAAACGAATTGGCTGATATACGTGAGGCCGATGGCGAGGAGACTGGAAAGACAGGAGGACACAACGATGGTCTTTGGGATAGCTTGGTAAGTGATAACATAACAACAGTCATGCTCTTGTTCGCTAACCCTTGCATAGAAGAGCCAAGTGGCTGCGCTTCAACGTCAAAACTCCCAGCTGCAACAACAGGTGGCGCGGGGGCCTGGTCATGGTCACCGTCCTTCCGTATCTATGGCTTCACCTCCAGCAGATCTTAAGGCTGAGCTTGAGGCTAAGACAGCAACAATTGAGTCTATGGAAATTGAGATTTCGAAACTCAGAGCACAAGCCGAGCGCCATGCCAGTGGATCATCATCTGAAAAGGAGCAAGTCACTGCTTTGGAGGACAAACTTGCCCGCGCTGAGGCCGCAGCGGGTAAAGCTCAGCGAGAACTTCAGGACCTCAAGCATAAACTTGAGAGAACAGCTGAAAAGGCGGTCCGCGAAGGTAGTGAACGAACAAGTGCTGAGACCAAGATCAAGACTCTTGAGCATGAGCTTGAGGAGGTGAAGAGCGCCCGCGAGGAACTTGAGAAGAAAGTTGAAGCATTGGACAAGAAAGCTACAACCCTGACTACATTACATAAGGAGCAAGATTCTCGCTTACAGGCAATCAAGAAGGAGAAGGAAAAGGCAGAGCACGACGTCACAAAGTTGCGGGCACAGGTTGAGAAGCTCGAAAACGAAAACGCAAAGCTCCGAAGCCGAAAGTCCATGGATGGAGGTGGCGGATTAGATGACGAAGGTGTTGATGAACTCGAGGACGAGGAACGCCAAAAACTTGAGAGGAAGATTCGCTCTCTCGAAAGTGAAGTACATGAGCTTCGAAGTGGAGCGTGGATTGAGAAGCGTCGTGAAATGGAGGCCACTAGTCCTGGCTTCCACGATGTCGATCTCTCTACCGGACATGCCATGTCTCCAACACAGCGTAGGAAGTCTGGGCCTGGAGGAATCGGTGATTTCTTCACGAATGGTCTCAATGCTCTTGCTGGTAGCAATGATGATGACTTCCTTGAGGATGATGATATGGACTTTGACGAGGATGCATTCCGAAAGGCGCAAGAAGAGGAGTCAAAGAGACGGATTGAGCGGATCAAGGAGATTAAGAGATCACTTAAGCATTGGGAAGGTTGGAGGTTGGATATTGTTGAGAACAGAAGGGGGGGACACGAAGGCGTTGGTGAGATATTCGACGTCTAAGCTGAGGCTGGATGCTTGCAGTGTTGCTGGGTGAACGAAGTCCAATTGAGGAATGTATATTAGCATAGAAAGATACTCCGGGATGGTATACGGATAGGACGGACATTGACGATTGTTTTCAGCCACTGTGGCATTTCTGCTTCCGGTTTTGTTTCCGAGACTCCGTGAAATATTAGTTGATCGTCTCCTACCCTGAGGTCGATGGGACTAAGGGCAGCTCAGCCTTGCTACGATATTCATTAGCTTTTAGAGCGTGAGGTATTTAATGCTTGTTCATCCCCTGTTTGTCAAAACGCGCGTGAACTCTGATGATTCCCGCGGGACCGTAAGTGCACATCCGACTTTCTAACAACACGGATATGAGAAACCAACTAGTATGAAACATGTTGGAAATATGCTTACCCAGACTCGACTGAGGGACTCCATATTCCGAAGTATATAATCACTACATTTTCTGACTATGAAACCCGGCATCATGTGTCGGCATCTCATTCCCTTTGCTCGGGCATCAACCGAACATCCTCCCCGATGACGGCGCGGAGAGTGGACACTCCGACCGGAGATCCGAGTTGGAGAACGGAGATGCGCTCCGCGCCGAGATGCAAGAGGCCGGGAGGTGTTATTCCCGGTAGAGTGTGCCAAGAGGGTTTATACAAAATAGACTGTGTTGGAGCTCAGAGTATTTATGGTGTTAATACAGAGTTGAAACTTGCAGCTGGTATTAGACCCGCTTACTTCCGGCTCATGTCCATGGTTTCCCACCTGTAACCGTCTCACAATGCAACTGAAGCATCTCGCACTCGGCGGCAGTAACACCGAGATGAGGCAAAAAACGAGAGCAGATGTCATGCACGAGATGTAGCGCCTAATTTAAAGCCAAGCAGCCATAGCGTCCGGCGGTAGTCGTCGTCCCCCACCGAGCGGGGGACCAAGTGCGGAACCCATCGACACTAGTGTTAACCGTCGAGGCTGGGACTGGCTGGGCATTTTTTCTCTCTGCTTGCAGTTTTTGATGCCGTGCCCCAGCTCGGTCAGGTACCGAGCCTCATCCCCAAAAGAACCTGGCAAGAAAAGAAAAAGGATACTCGAGACACACCCTGAGAGTTGGGGGGATGTAATGGAGATTCCGAGGGTTCCTGAGACTCTGGAAATCATCGTGAGATTGTGTATCTGAGGTTAAGTTGAGCTTCATGTTGAACAAGAACGTCATATATAGACACTTAGATAGAAGGACTCGACCCCTGTCATATCAGAGCATGCGATTGTCTAAAAAGATCATGTCAGCCACGCTTGATATCCCGCACCGCATCATCCGTCTTCGGCATAGAACCCTACAAGGCTAAAAGGAAAAGAGAGCAGTCCGTTGTCGGAAGAATTGGATTTGAATGGTCTTTGCCCTTCCTATTTCTCTATCTCGGCTGAAATTCCATCTTTGCATCATCAACATTGTTTCTTTGTCAAAAGCTTCAACACAGAGAGAAGACGACGTTTCGATCGAATCTTGTAAGTGCAACTTTTATATGTTATGTCATGTCATGACTAGCTTCGCTAGTTGTCATGGTCAATTGTCAGCCACAATAGGTGCCATGATACAGTTGCATCGTCATTGACCAACGATATTCCTCATGAGCTTTTAGAAGGCCACAAGGCTTTTCTAGATTCGCCTCATCCGAGGATTCAGCAGCTAAATAATATAGATCTGATCTCAGATTGGATCATATATATTTCTGCTGATTTAAAGATGCACTACCAAAACCTCGTGCTTCTTTTAGGACATCCTCTAAAACTCACACCCCTCAACGAGGACAGAGGCAAAAGAAAACACTCAAAACATGAATCGCCTCATAAACCATTTCCCCTCTCCCCATTCTTGCTTACGCGCGCATCTGTAACTAACACCTGACGAAATTCCCCAGCTTCCAATCGACTAGCGGCGCCTCTTGATCAAATTCACCCCGTCTCATTGGGGGGAAACCACGCATCCATCACACCTGCCTTGCCTGCCACCTACTTTACCCCATATTCTCTTTCCTTCCCCCGTCGCATCGTCGGTTTTCCGAGTCTCGGTCGCCGCACATCGACCGGCTACTTCCTCGGTTGTCAAGTTTGAGGTGCAAAACCACGCCCAGCATCCACTTCCGACCCAAACCAACCGCTTGCCCGTCCGTGTTGCAGTTACACCCCGCGCCTGGGCACTTGCACTTGCAGTTTGTAACTACTAGCGACTCAAGGAAAGTCCAAGTCAAGCCAAACTTCCGGCGACGATTCCCGAGTCCGCTTCCCGTAACTGGCTTGCCTTACCGCAGACCCTTTTTATACCTCTTTTATAAACTCCCAACTTCTTCCTCTTCTTTTTTTTTCGCCCATCATGCCCGCTGCTGTTTTCGCCTCTTCCGTTCCGCGATCTCTTCTCTCGTCTTCGCTGCGCCGTGTCGCTATTACTTCTTCCGCCGTCCGCCCTGTCCGAGCTTCCTTCGGTGCTATCCAAACCATCTCTCCCTTCGCCGTCCGCACAATGGCTACCCACCAGAAGATTAAGGTCAAGAACCCCGTCGTCGAGCTCGACGGTGATGAGATGACCCGCATCATCTGGCAGGTCATCAAGGATAAGCTCATCCTTCCCTACCTCGACATCGACCTCAAGTACTATGATCTTGGTCTCGAATACCGTGACCAGACCAACGACCAGGTCACCATTGATGCCGCCGAGGCTATCAAGAAGTACTCCGTCGGTGTCAAGTGTGCTACCATCACCCCCGATGAGGCTCGTGTTGAGGAGTTCAAGCTGAAGCAGAGTAAGTTCAATCCCTTCCCGCCCCCGTCTTAGTTCGCGTTGCAGCTGTATATTCACCCCACCAATCGCAACCCCGCATACATGAGGCATGCAGGAAAAGCAACTATGAGGGGAAACAAGCAGTAGTAAAGCGAATGAAACATGCAGTAGTCAGCTTAACAAAATCGAATCCGGCTAACTTACATGTCCAGTGTGGCTTTCCCCCAACGGAACCATCCGAAATGCCCTTGGTGGTACCGTCTTCCGTGAGCCTATTGTCATCCCCCGCATTCCCCGTCTTGTTCCTGGCTGGAAGAAGCCAATCATCATTGGCCGTCACGCCTTTGGTGACCAGTACCGCGCCAAGGACGCTGTCCTGCCCGGCCCTGGCAAGCTCTCCATGGTCTACACCCCCGAGGGTGGCCAGCCTCAAGAGATTGAGGTCTTCCAATTCAAGAACGGCGGTGGTGTTGCCCAGGCCCAGTACAACACCGACGAGTCCATCACTGGTTTCGCCCATGCTTCATTCAAGCTTGCTCTTGACAAAGAGCTCCCTCTCTACATGAGCACCAAGAACACCATTCTCAAGAAGTACGATGGTCGATTCAAGGATATCTTCCAGGAGATCTACGAGTCCACCTACAAGAAGGATTTCGAGGCCAAGAAGATTTGGTACGAGCACCGTCTCATTGACGACATGGTTGCCCAGATGATCAAGAGCTCTGGTGGTTACATCATGGCCCTCAAGAGTAAGTCAATCCGTCTTTACGAGCTGAACACTCGTTCAGCGATCATGCCTACTTGAAAATGATCATAAATGCTAACTTCTCCAGATTACGACGGTGATGTCCAGTCCGACATTGTCGCCCAGGGCTTCGGCTCTCTTGGTCTCATGACCTCCGTCCTCATCACCCCCGATGGTAAGACCTTCGAGTCTGAGGCTGCCCACGGTACTGTCACTCGCCATTACCGTGAGCACCAGAAGGGTAACGAGACCTCCACCAACCCCATTGCCTCTATCTTCGCCTGGACCCGTGGTCTCGTCCAGCGTGGCAAGCTCGACGACACCCCCGAGGTTGTCGCCTTTGCTGAGAGCCTTGAGCAGGCTTGCATTGACACTGTCGACATTGACGGTATCATGACCAAGGATCTTGCTCTTGCCACTGGCAAGTCTGAGCGCAAGGACTATGTTACCACCAACGAGTACATGGATGCCGTTGAGCGCCGCCTCAAGCGAACCCTCAAAGAGAAGCTGTAAACGCATTGCCATCTGTCGTTTTTCACAGCCTTCCCCTTTAGCCTCTATTCCCCTTCCACCTTCCTGGCCTCTTATGCCTCTGCAAAGAGTGACCACTCTTTCATGAACTCCATAGAATCGGCGTCGAATATGTTGTCACGGCCTGAATAGCATCTCACAGTCTTGAGAACCACAAGAACGTCACCCCTTGCGATCTCTTGGCCACTCATCTCCTCATAGAAAGGAAGTTGCCGTCATCAAGAGCCATCATGAACCGGAACCTTCTGCACGGACAGATGCAGTTGGATAACGAGTTATGAATAGCATTCCTCCATCGTCATTGTGGTTGGATAGGATGTTGGGTTTCTGAATATGCAAAAGCAAAGATTGAAGAGGAGAAAGCATGTATCATGCTACCGAGTATTGGGAAGCAGATGTCATGTAGAAAGCAAGCTTGATCTTAGCATATAGACAAGATAAGATGGGATACCCAGCCCTGCTTTATAGTTTTCTTCACCTAGATCTTCCCTGGCCCTTGACATTGTGACTCCTTGTTCCCCATAGTGCATTCCTCCTAGTCCTTCTTAGTCGCGGATCAATGGGTGGTATAGTCATAAGATGTTCTCAAATTGAGTTTAACGCAAATCTATTGGACCTTGAAACTTGTCCCTGCACCTCTTCTCACATGTACGCTACATCAATGCCCAGCTATTCTTGGTAGATGCCGCTTCAGACGCCTCTTTTTGTCATATTGCTTGCTGCCAAACCTCGGTAGTTGTCCGTAGCTAGCTTAACCGACACCCAATCTCCAGAATAATTCCCTGTTTCAGAAAAGCAACCATAACAACCAACTCCCAATCCCCTTTCCCGCCCGTCCAAAGAAAACAGATGTGTGTGTTGTGTGTCCCCAGCTTCAACCTCTGTATGCAGCCCCATGCTGGGGAATGCCTCGGCTTAAGCCCGCACGTGTATATAAAAGAAAAAGGATCGCATAAAGGACTGACATAAAAGGCTGACAAGTACAGAGGATAAACACACCCGTAGGCCCGGGTTGTCCCGATCGAGATGGCCTCGGCTGGCCGGAAGGAAAACCGCGGTTGTCGAGGCATGCGATTCTAATGCCGGGTATTTTGCATACATACGGATTCTACCCGTAGGGTTCCGTTTTTCGATTTCATAGTAATACAATTTTGCGAGCTTTGACCATACAGTCGAGAGCGGCTACTCTCGCTCTAAAAGAAGAACTTTCCATGGAATGAGTGCGTCTAGACCGAGATACCCTGGATCTAATCAGTCTACACCGGACCTATTCGGCGGAGGCTGGAGGAATCTCCTTGTCCTTCTTAGACTTGCGTGCGCTGGGTGTCCCTTCTGCTGCTTCGCTCTTACGCTTCTTCTTTGTCGGCCTCGTTGATGAGCCGCGGGGCTTGTATCCAGTGTCGTCCTCTGCATTCCTCTTGCGCTTACCCCGGCCAACAGGTGTTGAGGCAAAGTCTTGATCCTCGTCCATGCTGGCGTCCATGTCACGATCTGCGGCTGCTGCTGAACGAGCAGCGGCGCTGACACGTTTGCCCCTTGTGCTGGCTCTTCCACCGCGCTCACCTCGCGAACCACGCGTCTTACGTCCACCGGTATGACCACCTTCAGCATCGTCTGCATCTCCATGTGCTTCTCCGTCCTGGAGGAATATCTTGGGTGCATGTTTGCGCAGCCAATTTGTCACACTGGTAGGATTCTTGAGATGCGGGTGTGATTGCTGATGATTGCCAGGGTGAGCGCGGGGAGCGAGTGTGGGAAGCATGTTCTCAGGGTCGAGAGCCAAATCGATTTCGTAGATGTAGTTGTCGATGTCATCGGCAGATAAGAAATCGGCAGGATAAGTCTCCCCCTCGGGAGCCTTGAGATCGTTGACAATTTGTGGTAGTGTCTCCTTGGCGCTGTTGTATGATGAATGCGGTACACTCTTGATGAGCTCTTCAAGCTTCTTTTTGGGTGTGTCTTTATGTAGCTCATGTTCTTGATCCAGGGGATGGACAAGCGCATCGGGTTCGGAAGTAGGCTCAAGGGATACATCGATCTGTTTCTCGGGAGGAATTTGAGGAGAATTATTGATTTCGAGTAATAGATCCAATAGGCGGCTTTTGAAAGCGTGTCAGTTTTTATTTTCGCTTGTGGTTGATGGCTTGGAGATAGCTTACTCATTCTCTACAGCCAAACGCTTGACGAGTGCGGCAGCCTTGTCTTCTTGCTTGTGCAGCTCCTCGCCCTCATGCATCTTGTGATCGAACACGATGCGCATCTTTCTATACTTCTTCTTCCATGACTTGTATCCAGCGCGATGGCGAGTGGCGCCCTCTGTTTTCACGGGGGACTCGTCCATTGCGAGGGAGGCTGTGATGGACGCGCGATCGGGCGAGAGATATCGTCAATGAAACGCGCTGGTTTGCGAATGTATTCGAGGTTCGTGTGGATTAATCGCGTGGTGTTTGTTGATAAGATGAGTTGTCGATGCTGAAGGAAACCATGAAGGAAATGGAAAGTGACAGGGTTTGCCAATGAGATTTGATGTTTTTTTTGGTATTGGCGCAACCAAGCAGGTTCAGCCAAACCAGGCTGTGACGGACGGGACCTACGGGTCCTGTCCAGGTGGTGTTGTTCTCTGATCAGATCGGTACGTACCTTACAGTAGTTCAGGTACCTCCTCGCCAGCCCTGGCAGTTGCCCCAGATCAGCTTCTCCCGCACCCGGTCCTAAAATCTTCCGAGACCTGTTGTAATGGAAGGTTTAGGGTATGTAGCACGCGACAGTAAATGCAACTCGACAAGAAATCTTAAAGAGTTATGTAAGATTGAAGGAAGAGGATAGAAGGCAAGTCTGATTAATTAAGAGACTTCAGTTGTCAAGCACTTAATCATTGGGCTCGTTAGTAAACGTGAGTGCAACAAGGGAAGACCAGTGATTCAGAATTGTCTATAATTTGCATATTCTCAGATTCATCACAATATCAAAGAGTGGTAGAAGAAGACGGTGCAATTGATCCCTTGAGACCAAGTTGTAAGCTTTTATTATGATTTCATGGCTCGCAAATCCCATTATCTCTTCTTTAAAGCCAAAGCATTATGATGCTACCTCCTTTCCTAGCGTGTCTAGTTCCTCTTTGATAAATTCCGCGGCATTCACCATTTCTGTGCTGCCGTATACAACCCTCTTCTTAGCCCTGTCGCCTCCAGCTCGGCTCACCCACTCTTGCAAGTTGCCATACTCATCCATGCTGCCACCACCAACTGTAAACACGACTGCTTCACTGAAACCTTGTCTTCTTTGACCAAAGCTAGCAGTCTGTCCAGGTGCTTGAGAGCCAGGCATGCCACCTGGTGTGGCTCCAGCGCCTGATCGCATGGCACTTGGTGGAGGCATAGTACCTCGAGCATTGGCGGAACGAGGGTCGTAGTAGAGATAGTGCTCTGTCTTTGCAATTGCAGAAGAAGAGGCTGAGGAAGGGTCCATGATTGATTCGACGATCTTGGTCACAGTAAAGTCACGATCGGCAGGAAGGAAGTTTTTCACACCGCTAATGAGACTGTCAAAGTTTGATGACAAGCCAGTGGGGACTCCTGATTCTTTCAGTCGGTCGGTGAGACGCGATGACATCGAAGAGAAGCGGCCGAAAAGATCTGAAGTCTGAGCAGGCTGAGCAGTATTGTTGATTGTAGTGAGTTGTGTCATCTTGGTTGTTGCGCGAACCCTATCATCATCAGCATGCGAAAACCACACCACTGTATTAAAACTTACTGTCGAACATAGGGCAGACATGAGACGTCTGCGCCTGCTTCTGAGAGAGCCTTCTCGAAGCCTTCGAATTCTTGTCGGCTCACTTCTTGTTCTGTGCTCAAGAACCAGATAATGAACAGCCGCAACTTGTCAACGGGGTCAGTACCCTGGTTATTGTCACTGATAATTTCCATAATCTGAGGCTTGGTCTGCTTCACAACGTTCTCCTCCAGTTGGAAGTAGTTGTCGAGTTGGCGATCCTTGATTCCTGTCAACAAAGCCGCCAGGATGTTCATATGCATGTCGAGGATGCCTTTGCGCTCTCTCATTTCAGGAAGCAATGTTATCGCTTCCTTGAGATGCTGAGCGCTCGCGCTGGTATCAGCTTGCAAGTCCTCAAAATTTGTAACACCGGTCCTTTTCGTAATAGCAGCCGTTTCTTCTTTGTATTTGGTCAATTCAGCATCGATATCCTCCGCTACTTGAGGGAAAGGGCTGCCAGCGTTCTTGGCCCAAAAGAAGTCGTTTGTAGTCAAGTCGTAAGACTTCTTCGATGGTCCTTTTGCGGGAGTTCCTTCTTCCGCCGGGCTTTCAATGGTAATGCGATTAAGCTTCATGTTGAGAACATCGTGAACCAGACTTTGATATGTCCAAGAATGAGACAGCATAGGCACCAAGTCAATGTTTCGATCGAGAAGAATAAGGACGGGTCGGGAAGAGTGAGTGCCAGATGATGCGTTCGGTCGGGGCCCTGAGAAGAGGTTGTCCTTGGAGTTGAGGATGTGATCTCGGAGTTTACGGTCGAGTCGCGCAGCGACCATCTCTGCAGCAGCGCCTTTTGGACATCGAATAATGGGAATGACTCCTGTAAGGTGTATCAGCACACTGAGCTTGAAAATAAAATTGCTCGTCATACCCATGGTAGCGATCACACTAAAGAGACCGCTCACGATCTTGTCCACTACCCGATCAAGCTCTTCATCGCTAGTGGCCGCACTGTTCAACGCCCAATACGTGTGCTCTTTTTGCATGCCCAAGCTGAACAGATCCGGTTCAGCGACGATGAAATTTAAGTATTGGTCATAGAGTTGAGCAATGTGCTCGGACGTTCCAGCAGCAGCTGTTTGTGTAGCGAACTCCTCGAGAAGGACACGGGGGAGCGACGAGAGGAAGTTGATGTAAGCGGGGGTGTAGAGTCCCTTCTGCAAGTCGGAAGTAATGGCTTGGAGGTTTTGCGCATTCGGCTCGAGGAGGTAGATAACTGGAACATCGGGGATAGGGTGCCTTGCGCCGCCAATATGCCTGCGCAGTTCATGTTAATATTGTACATCTTCATGGGCTTGTCGACTTACATGTGCATGGTTACTCCCATTGACCGCAAGTCGCTAACACGCATGACACTGCTGATGACATCTCGACCAAGGTCATCAAAGACCAGTACCTTCCAAATGGGGTTGCCGTCAGAATCGAGGATAGGCGCAACAGGAGCAAGGAGACTGTTGGCGTGGGCTTCGTCGGCCTCGGACGATTCGACACTCTCGTTCAAGTTGAGGATTTTCTTAAGCGAAGCTAAGAAAGATGTTAGTTAAAGAATGAGCGGCGCTCAGAGCGTTCAACATCACAAACCTATTTGGCGATCGCGCAAAGAGTTTCCCTTGGTCGCCATATTGGCAGATGACGTCGAGGCGTCGAGAGCTTAAGATGATGATAGTGGGATGTAATTCAGGAGAATGGCCAGGTCGCTTGTTAATAGCAGATTCGATTGTAAGAGGAAACGTATGTCGAAGCAAGAGACTGTAACCTTAAGCAATCTAGGTACAAAATCTTCAGCCAATCTTCAACTCAAGAAACCGTATCGATTGATGCCAACTTGAGGCCACAATCCAATACTACGGTTGATGGAAAGCTCCCCCGACGGCGCGCAAGCTGGAAGCACGGACCGATATAAGCGCCGACACGATTGGACATGGAAAGTGCCACGGTGCTAAGGTAGGCCCGTTGGTTCCAAGGGGCACTTGCCAGTTCAGTTGCTGATTGAGTGTCCCACCGTCATGATTGTGTTTGTGCCTGAAATATGGGGCCACTCCATAGCCAAACACGTCCAGGTCCGTTCCATGCGAAATCGCCAGGGACTTCTCTTCATTCTCTTCGATCCGACGACACTTCATCAACCACCATCAACTATCGCGACAAAACGCTGGCAGGCGATCAGCAGGTCAAGCGTATCTAAGTATAAGCCGCGCTTGGCATTTTAATTTCCATCTTTTCGTGTTTATCCTTCCGATCTGCGCCTACGTCGACGCCTAAGTTGTTCTGGCGAACCGACTGGTCACCCTTGTGCTGCTTTCTTTGCCTCTCCAGCAGGTCATACCTCCGTTCGATAATGTTGTAAACACCTCGCGACCTGCGCAATATACAGATGGGATAGAGTTTCTCTGCAGCTTTTGGTAGGAACACGGACAGAATTACCGTATTGAAGGAACCTTATCTGAATCAAAGGGTATGCCCAACACTTGACCCCATTCCCCTTCTCACTCTGCACCAATCAACCTCTTTACCTTTGTCGCGTCATTCTGCATGGCTCAGTCATACCGCCATCATGAACCAAAGCAGCAGCATTGTATTTGTGATTTCTCTATAACAATGGAACCAACCACTTGGAATCTCTGCAGCGTTTAAATTGCGAGATGAAGAGATGGTGACCGTCTTGGAGACTTGCTTGGAGATAAAGCTCCTCAGTATCGTCTTCTAGGGGCAAAAAGCTGCGGTGGCTGGGTTACCCAGAGAGGTCCAGGTGACGAAAACCAGAGGTTTACAACCTACCCAGCCTGCAGGCGAACCCGCACCTAAAAAGCTGCGGCACGAGTATTTGATGATAAAAAGAGCATTCATTCATACACATACAGAGTCAGAAAAGGGCGTCATGGCTGTTGATCATCGTCTTGCGACGTTGCAGGCGCCTGTCTTTTAGGCGCTTGCTTGGGTACAGGGGGCTGGAAATAACGCTGTTTTCAGCTCCAACTTCTGCTCAGCAGCACCCAAGGCAGCGACATCACAGGGACTACGCTACACTAAAATGCGGGTGCACACGCATCTCAAGGAACAGTGGCTCCACCATCAGAAGTCATTACAGAATGCCACTATCTATCAACAAAGCAATTTGAATGGCTTCAGAAATCAAAATATTGCGACAAAGCCAATTTGTTAAACCTGGCTTCCTTGAGATTTATCATTCTCGATCTCTTGTTTCGAGTCCCTTTGTCGCCCAGCCTGTCGCACTTTCAAGTCTTTGTCCAACCTTTGATCAACCAGCCATACACCCCTTTTTAACCAACGGCCTCTAATATGGAAGATGGATGGATGCTCTTTATCAACGCTCTCAACGCCATAATCCCACAGCACACTCACGAGAATCTCTTTATATCACTCTTTCACTTTACATGTCAATTACTGATTTTCCAATTCTCACTACAGACTTTGCTGATGGGTTTTCCCTTGTTCTAGACTTCAGATTCATTCACCTTGTCCCTTTCTCCAAGGCCTGGACCCTTGTCAGTTTGTCCGTTTATCGACTAGCGTATTTCTATGGTGGGCCACCTGCAGCTACAATAGCCGAAAGCTTCCCCTTAACAGCAAGACACTTGCATAAAGTTTCTTGCCAGCTTAATTCTGTATGTCAGTACCTTATTTCTCGATCTCTTGATACATAAATGGTAGCTCCAATCAAGGCTACGTCAACCCCCAGCCACAGCTTCCCACACCTTCGCGTTGTTCCACGAGGCTCATTACTTACTCCATTCTGCATCGAATCCTTCGCGTCTACACATTCGCACTTCATCTAAAGGTAGCAATGATTGCTAATACCATGCACTAGCTCTTAAAGCTATTCAAGATAATTGATCCTTGGTTCTTGTGGTCGTATTGTTGCTTTTGCAGCAGCTACCTCTACTAAACACAGCATCAATCACAAGATGCAGTCTTGGTCAAACAATGGCCAAAACGGCGCCGATGACACACAACATCAATGGCACAATAACTATGCCTTTGCAGGGCAGAATGGCCAATTTGACACTCACCAGGCCTGGTCGCAGCCTGTGAATGACCAGGCTGCTTACTCACAAATTAATCCTCAAGATGCTTCCGCGTCAAACTTTTTCGACTCCGACCAAAGTCACTCCTTCCTTTCAGGTGCCCTGCATGGCTCTCAACAGGATCGAGCAGGCTACCACCCAAGCCATGACTCTCTCTCTATGAACCAGCAATTTTCACAGCAGTCGCAAGATGTAATGGATACAGATTTTAGTGCAATTCATCCTGATATCTACGGCCAACCCGGAAAAATGAACCTGGATAACGCCATGGCTGGTATTGGGCAACTATCAAGTCATCCACATTCTAACAACTTCCCATATTCTATGGCACCACCCAACGAGTCATCCTTTGAAGCTCCTATCCAGCAGTTTTCTCAGCCACATGTAATGCCGCAGACAAGTAGGCAACAGAGCCATACACCAGTCCAGCAGTTTGATGGCATCCCGCCTGCTTTTGCACAAAGTCATAGTTTCAGTCGACCACAGCAGTCTCCTGTTCAGAACCAGCAACAATACAACCAGGCTGCTTTTTCGCCACCGGTGAATGACCAAACGCCTCAGCAACGACCAAATGAGCAGTTGAATTTCCAACAACCTCATCCACAAGCGCGACAGCAACACCCCCAACCTCAACAGCAGCCGCAACAAACTCAACCTCAGCAACCACCGCAGCCTACTCAGTCCCGGGCACAGCCTCAGTTTACCCCTAAGCAGCCTGTGGCCTTCCCCCAAACCTCGCAGCCTCTGCCTGGTCAGAACTTCCAGCAGTCGATACATCAACAACAGCAGCCCCACTTCATCAATAATGCATCGCCACCACCCGCTGCCAACGCTCACTATATCATGTCGCAACCTGTCACAAATCAAGATACTGGGGTCCCTCAACCCGCGACGAACGAACCGCCTCCTAAGAAGAGGAAACGGGCACTTAAGAGTGAAATCAGCACCCCTACCCCTACACCCGAGCCTACTGCAGTCTATATCGACTCTCCTGTTGGGTCCCCTGCTGTGAAAAAAGTTGACGATATTGATGGCTTGTCAGCTCCGACTCCCTCACCTGAAGAAGCCCAGTTAATTGCCCAATTTAATAAGCGCACCAAGGCCGCTCAGGTCAAGTTTCCTGCTATCAAGGGACTTCCTCATTTGGTCCACGAGGGAACAATTAAGCTTCCCGCACCTAAGAGCTATGATAAGCTCGCCCCTCTTGTGGCACTGCCAGCTCGTAGTGGAAGACAGATGGTCCCCGAACTTGGCTACAGCCTTCCATGTGAGGTCCAGGGGCGTTTCACAAGTCAATATCGCCCCTCTCCAGACAAGGGTGGACTTGATGAAAGGCGTATGGAAGCTAAGGCGCTTTTGGATGACTTTGATCGTTCCATGAAGGCTTTAGGCAAACGACGTCCCAAATACACGGAGTACCCCCATGCTTTCAAAGAGCAACTTAAATCTGATGAGGCTTCGAAGAACAAGGCTGAGAAAAAGGCAAAAAAAGAGCTTGAGGAAGAACGCGGTAAGCCGGTAAGTTATTCGGTACAGTCATTACTTGTAGACCGTGTTATTAACCATGTCCAGGTCCGCGCAGCTACCCGTCCAGCCGATCCTGCTGAAGCAGCTGCCTGGGACGCAATCGGGATGGTGCACATTGAGCAATCTGTTGCACGTACCAACGCTCTAATTGCAACTCGCGTTCAACAGGCAGGCGAGTATTTCATCAAACTCCGTACCGAAATGAATCGTGCCAAGCAAGAGCTTGACCAAGCTGTCAAGGATAAGAAACCCGAAACTGTGATTGCAATGGGACGACAGGACTTTGAGCAAAAGAAGGAAATCCTCTATCGAGCCTTGGACGCCACTATCGAGCATGCAGATGATGCGGTATTGGATAACCTCGGGGGTCACCAAAAGCTAGTTTTAAGTTTGGTGAATGCACTGATCATGTGTATCAAATCGAGCGACTTTACTGGAAAGCTTCCCAAGATTGTTCTCGAGATGTTTACACATTTTCCCATGACGAAAAAGATCGCCGAGACAACAAACTTTGAAACTGTCAGGAAACGGTTTGCCGACAAGGGAGACTCCGAGGTTAAAGAGCTTGTATCAGAGATCACAGCCAAGGTCAAGAAGCTCAAGGGCAGTGAACCCGAAAGCACAGGATATCAAGGCACTTCCGCATCGAGCAGAACAAAGGTTAAACCAGGGATGGAGCCTTCAGCTAAGCGTGGGCGAGACGAGGAGGCTGATACAAGAACGGTTAAAAAGATTGCAGTAGAATCAAGCGGCAATGCTCTTAGCAGGAAACTTGCCCAGCCTAAGATTCAGCTTCAGTCAGCATCCAAGACCAGCGCAGCAAAGGCAGCTGCTGCCTCTATTCTACCTGGGAAATCTAAACCAGTAGCTAAACCCGCACCAAAGCCTGAAGCCAAAGCAGATGTTAAAGTCACAAGTGACGACAAGGTCAAAACAGAACCGAAGCCAGCGCGAACTGAGACAAAATCATCGGCACCTCGAAATGGCACAACTGCTGCTCCGTCCTCAAGCTCGGCCAGTGCCTTGTCAGGCATTGCCTCGCTCTTGGACTCGATCAACGCACCAAAGCCTGAGACCCCCGTCGCACCCAAGGAGACAAATAGCCCCGAGACCTCGGAGACACCTGAAGAGAAGGCCAAACGTCTCCGTAAAGAGACTCGCCGCAAGCTTCGAGTCAGCTGGAAGCCTGAAAGCGAGCTTGTTCAGATCAAGATCTTCCAAAAGGAAGAAGCCGAGGACGAGGGCCGCGAGTCAAACATGATTCGAGATGCTGCCGACGACCGATCCGAAGGAATGGTGTTGAAACAGCGTGCGAACGTAGAGGAAGAAGAGGATGATGAAGATGTTCCTTATCAACCTTGGATGGGACCCGTCGCAATCGACCTCTCTAGACTACCAACAGACGTCCGAAACAAGAACTTCGTTACTCGAGGTGGAAATGTCACATTTACGACAGATGAACAGCAGCGTATTGCGGAGAGGGAGCAACGAGAGCTTATGGCGATTTACACTGACCCTGCCGACATACCTCCTTCGCCCAAGTCACCACCTCCTGAGACTGCTGGAACGAGTCAACAAAAGACCCAATATCTGCCGAATGATACCAAATTTCAAGAAATCCAGCTTCGATGGCGTGATGAGCAGCAAATGGGTTCCGATGGAGCACTTTACGCAGCCCTACAACGTATTGACGCAAAGAATAACCCAGGAAACCGTCTCGACTCGATCTTGGGTAACCTTCGAGGCGCCCCTTCGGTACCCCGCACATCGCCTCAACATGCCTCCCATTCAAACCAGAGTCCGGCTCTGGCTAACGATACTCTGCCCCTTATTGCTGGTCGCACCGCATTGGAACAGGTTATTATCCTGCTCAAATCGGACAAAGTTAAGAGCTGGCGAGACCCTAACCCAATGACGAATGATATTTGGCGTGTTTTCCATTACTCTGATATGCCTACTCGCCTGTGCGGCGGTGCTATTGAGGGCGTAGCAAAGTCTCTATCAGGCCTGCCATTCCCCAGCAATTCGCCCCCAGAATGGATTCTCCATGATCAGGAGAAGGTCCGTGAGTGGCAAATGGGCCACAACAAAGAACTGATATCTCGGCAAAAGAAGGCAGACGAAGAGCGTGCGCGTGCAGAAGCGGAGGCCAACGTCTTGCAAGCAGCAGCCGCGAATGCTTCGTCTGGTCAAGCCCCAGCCAATCCTCAGGACTGGGCGGCCTATTATGCTCAGCAGCAACAGGCTTATGCCCCTTACATGGCTTTACTGCAGCAAATGACGGGAGGGCAGCAAACAGCACAGCCCCAGGCGACCGCCGCACCTCCACAGCAGCAACCGCAAATCCTCGACAATCAACTTCAGTCCATCCTGGCTGCTATCAACCAACCGTCACAGGCTTCAGGCCAAGCCTCGGCCTCCACATCCAATGCCGCTTATCTCAACCCTAACGACCCATCGTACCAACAGTACATGATGCTCAGTCAAATGACACAGGGTCAGCAAGTTCCTCCTCCTCCGCCACCCCCACCTGCAGCAGAGCGAGAGTGGGATCGAGATAGAGCATACAGCCGAGATAGGGAACAGGATCGAGGTTGGGACCGAGACCGGTTTGACCGTGATCGCGATGATCATCACGGGGGCAGAGATGGCAAGGACGGGCGAAAGAAGAAGCCAACTCTACCGCCACATAAGCCTGCCAATAAAGCACTTATTGGCACTAAACCTTGTACATTCTGGCAGCAGGGCAAGTGTGCCAGAGGAGACAAGTGTACATTCCGACACGACTGAGATGAGCTACACAAAGCTTGTTTACTATACTGAACCTGACTTGGAGTTTAGAAGTGGGATATATCATGGTGTATTTTTACTGTAACCAAAAATTCGCATCAGCCAAGGTTAATCGGGGATCAAGACATTGAATTTCCTATATTAGGTATCTACGCGGCCTTCTGCGCCCTTACATGGAGAATAAAAATATTTTATATTTCACGTCCTGTGCATTATTATGATTCTACTGTCAAGAGGCCTGGAACCACGGTCAATTCTAAGCATTGATTGACGCTCTCATCTTTTAGATAGTGAATATTCTACGTAGATAGACCACCTACTCAGCAGCAGCCATTTCTGTGTCACCCTCACCAGCCCTCTTGACAAGCCCACGCAAGCTCAAGTCGTAGACAACATCCTCAACCCTCTTGACGTCATACTTGACAGCATCAGCTCGCTTGCGCAGGATGTCGTTCTTGAGGTTGAGAAGCTGGAACCCGGCGAAAAGATCCTTGATGAACCCGCTAATAACGAGAGGAAGCTCAAAATCTCCGAGGGTGACTGCGTTGGGAGCCAGACGAGCGAGCTCGTTGGTCAGGTCCGTCAGAGAGAGGAGGTACTCCTCGATGGTGAAGTGGAAGGCATCACGGTCCTTAAGGTTTGTAGGGACTGCTGTTGTCAGTAATAAAGTTTGAGATAGGCTTGGGAATGAATGATTCACCTTGGAAAACCTCGCCGACTTGCTCGAGAGTAAGAAGGCGCCCGAGAGAAGCAGGCTGCGAGTCGGAGCCTAGACCGCCGAGCCAGGCAGTGTAGACAGCAGTGCCAATGGCATTTTGGACGGTTCTCGCCCACTTGCCGTTGTATCTATGTCGCTAGATCAGATTTTGACGCCTTTTGTCACGGCTGCGAGAACGTACTTGTAGTAGGGATGCTGGCTAGCCACCTCGCTCAGCTCCTTCACAATCGTGACCTCTTCCTTGATAGCATCTTCAACCTGAGAAACCAGCGCGGGATCTGCATTTCATTATCAGCCTTGCGCTTCACGACCTGAGACGTGGAAAAAACTGACAGCGAGCGCGGGGCGTAGAATGGACACGAGAGAGAAGACCTTGAGCGGTGGCGACGGCGCGCTCCAGACGCTGGATTATTTGGGTGAGGTTATCACGGACGGCGGTCTCTTCATCAAGCTTCTCTTGAAGGTGGGAGAAGATGGAGGGATCGAGGAGGGGAGTATCGGAGGACATGATGGCAATTTGAGAGATGATGATGAGGCTCCGCGGATGAGGCTCTGGAGAAGATGGAGGTAGGAATTACGCTATTTATTTGGATGGCGGCTAATATTTGCCTAGCACGAGGTTACGAGGTGTTCACGAAAAGAATCTACGGCGAGGAAATCAAGGTTCAGAGGCATCATTAATTTGGCTACAGCAGTTTGCATTTCATTCAGGGCATTATCATCACGATACCACGACACGCCAAGATCACAAAAATAGAGTGAGTTCTTCCTCACTGCCTAGGCAAGCCCAAGCAAGCAATGAAAAAAACAATGAGCTCAAAAGTGTGTTCGCGTCACCTGGAGGCAGTGTAATACCAGGGACACTGTGGGTGGAATCATGTGCAAGCACAGAGGAAACCACCCGTGGACCAAAAATAGGAATAATCACGATTGGTGTCCTTAGACACCTTTCAGAGATTAAACTGAAAAGAACAGATACTACACTTGATCTAAGCCAAAAGGCAAAGAGAGCTAAGGAGAAAAGAAAAAAGGAAAAGCGTAGCTTGGAGGGGCAGGCAGAGATTATATACTGGTTTTGAAGGCGGTGAGGGGAAGAGTGATCTGAGAAATGGCAGAATTTGGGCCAATGAAGATTTAGTATTCTGAAGGCTGAGAGTGCTGCCTGCTCAGAGTGTGTGTGATTCACGGTGGGGAGGAGCGCTCCACTGAGCGAGCGTGCGCGCAGGCAGAGAAAGCTTCGTTGTAAGGCTTGAGGCTCTATGCACTTTGCGAAGTTGATGCTTCAAACTTTTATTGTATGGTGATATTAGAAGAAGCTTTCTGTGAAGCCAAGACATATCGCCCACCCAGTTCTGCTGGTAGACGCAAACGAAAAAGCAAGCGACACCTTACACCTTGTTGAAATGTATTGCAAATCCTGCCTCCTCCAGGTCGAAGTACGAAGAACATGTTTGCTCAGAGAAACCGAATCTCTTGAGAATATAGTATCGCTTTTGACCAACTCCGTCTTCCCCAATGTGACTCCCCACGAATGTCGGATCATTTCTAGACCCAATATTAGACGAAGCTCGTTCCGTCAATATCGGACTTCCTATCTTGAGATGTTGCTCTGATGCAGCTTGCTCGCCCGAAGCTTGAAGCTATGCTCCGTCGAAAGTCCCAAGCTAATTAAGGCCACCGCTTGACCAGTAGGAAACATTTGCATGTTCACGATCTGCAGTCAGCTTGCATTTAACAAAGGTCTAAATGTTCTCCGAGTTCCTGTCATCGCCAAGCTTCAACACCGAGTGTTGGTTGTGTTGATGGAATGCCCATCCGCCATCGTGCGTTGCGCCGTTCCAAGAAATTACCACAGACAACCAGCCAGGCCGATATATGCATGCCTAGCTTTCTCAATAGTGTCTGATATTGGATGCTATCTGCTATGTCTCTCAAGAGGATTGACTGATGACTAGCCTGGAGACTCCCGATGCGGCCCGCGAGTGGTTTCTTGCCCTGAGACACCGTTGGTTCTAAAAGTAATCAACCAACACATTCCAATATTCGGACATCGTTAATGGTTTTTACTCTCAGCTAATGGTTTGTCCTTGACGCAAGCATGCATCGATCCCCTGCAAGATGTAGACCAGCAACGCCTCGACTCTTTGCCAAGCAAATATTAAGCATCCAAGGACAGTCGAAACATTGGCCAGCTGATGATCATCTGCATCCTAAAGGACCAGATCAGTCCACTTACACGGCAAGCTCTGCTATCATTTGACCATCAAATCCACCAGAGCAACGCATGAAAGCTCAACTGCCTTTAATAGCGTATTAACATCGCATGTGAATGTCTTAATGTTTGTCTGTAGTGCAAGCTTCTTCCGCTCTTCTAGAATACCTGGTTCCCCAGATCCATGGCTGAGGAAACTCCTTGTCAACGCCACTGGCTCCGTGCTTCCTAATAAGGTAAATGATGTTCAGCATGAAGAAAGGAAAGCAGACAGTTCAGGAGATTAAAGGGCAAGTTAGGAAGGGGTAATATTAAGACCCGCTCTGTCGGAACGGGTGGAAGGATTGCGTTGGTGTTGGTTGGTGGTGCCTGCCATGAACAATATGAAGTGGCTTAGTATTGTTCTTCAGCGCCCCCTCCCAAATGGGAACAGGAAGAATAGCCACAACACCAACACCAACATGCTCATAATTGGAGCAGTGATATGTGATAGATATCTCATGTTTGATGTCATAATACAAAATACAAATCTGTTATAAAGACAGCCAGTTCCCTCCGACAAATGAACATATCAGCAAGCTCTCAAGCTCAACTTGACGAGCAAACCTGCAATCTTTATATCGATATCTCTTTACAATTCCAATTTCTGTCGCCATGTTGGTGACCAAATCCCTCAAAATCATGGGCATGCTCCTCAGTGCTATCTCTGTTCTGGGAAGCCCAATTGTCCTTGAATCTCTGGATGAGACCCCTGCCGACTGGCAAGAAACCCACTCACCCGACCCTGACCAGTTCATCGACTTCTCTATTGGCCTTCAACCTGAAGATAGCCAGTTACTTGATACTGCTCTCTATGGAGTCTCAGACCCCGACCATCCCAATTATGGAAAATATCTCTCTCGGGAATCTGCAAAAGCCCTCCTCCAACCATCGAACGAAGCGACCGAATCCGTCAAGCGTTGGCTTACAGATGCCGGAATCCCTGAGCATCATGTTCGCGACGAGGGAGAATGGCTCCATGTACGCACTACAGTCAGACAAGCCGAAGGCATGCTGAGCACTCGCTTCTCTATCTTTGCTCGCGACAATGAACGGGTTATCAGAACCAGAGAGTACTCGGTTCCACATGAGATTGTCCACCACGTTGCTTCTATCCAGCCCACCACATTCTTTCCAAACTCCGACAAAGCTGGGGATGTTGAGGGGCCCAGGCTCAGATTCACCAAGCGGGACGATAAGTACGGAAAGAAACCACCAAAAGACGGCAATAATGGTGGCCCAGGACCAATCAATCTCGAGAAGTGCAAGACAGAATTGACACCTGCCTGCATCCGAGAGATCTACAAGATGCCAAAGAACTACCCAAAGGTTGAGAAGGGTTCTTTGTACACGGTTGTCAGCTTCCTCAACGTAAGACAACTCATGCACACCAACAAGTTCTTTACTGACACGTCTTAGATGACTGCTCAAAATGCACAACTTCAAGAATTCTTCCGACGCTTCGCCCCTGATCTCGAGGGAGTCACTTTCCGTAATGCATCTGCAGAAGGTGGAGAGAACCCGCAAAGTGACAGGATTCGAAGCAATGAAGGGAACTTGAACACCCAGTATGCTATCTCTTTGGCTCATCAAGTTCCAGTGGAGCATCTTACTGTTGGAGGCTTCAACTACGACTTTAACCCTGATCTCGAGTAAGCGTGTTCCTAAGAATCAGTTTATTGAGACCTACTAACAGAAGTCGCAGCTTACTCAAAGTACCAGGAGATTTTACTCGATCCATCGAGAATTGGCTTGGGCTTGCGGAGTATCTTTTGAACCTGCCAGACAAGAAGCTCCCTCAAGTCGTTTCCATCTCGTGGGGAAACTATGAGCAGCATATCCCCAAGAAGTATGCTCGACAGGTCTGCAATAAATTTGGCCAGATTGGTACACGCGGTGTGTCCATCCTGGTTGCAGCTGGCAATTTTGGTGTTGGTGTCTCATGTCAGTCGAATGACGGGAAGAACATAACCAAGTTTCTTCCTACTTGGCCCAGCGTCTGTCCATATGTCACTTCCGTTGGCGGTACAGAGAGCAACAGCCCCGAGAGAGCTTGGTTAGATACTGAGTATGATCAATCTGGCGGCGGTGGATTTTCTGATCTCTTCTCCCGCCCCGCGTACCAGGACAAGGTCGTGAAGGATTATCTCAAGAAGAACGAGAAAAAATGGAAGAAATGGCAGAACTACATCAACAAGGATGGGAGAGCGTTCCCCGACGTCGCCGCTCTCGCAAATGGCCATCAAGTCATGGTCAATGGCCAACAATCTACTGCAGGAGGAACAAGGTAAGCAAAATGGCTTGTCGATACAGGCAATTGGCTGACAGGAACATTAGCGCAGCAGCTCCAACGGTCGGAGCAATAATTGCTTTACTCAACAATGAGAGATTCAAGAAGGGCAAGCCTGCGATGGGATTCCTCAACCCGTGGCTCTACAAAACTGGCAACGAAGGATTTACCGAGTATGTATTCGAGTAGTTACTGTTGCTCAACATGTGCTGACCAAAGATCTAGTATCTTGGAGGGGAAGACCTCAGGTTGTCCCGGTGTTAGTCTGGAAGGGTTCCCTTCTCCCGAAATTCCCAACGCCGGATGGGATGCTGTCAAGGGATGGGATCCTGCTACTGGTTTCGGAACACCGCGATACGACAAGTTGAAGAAGCTGGCTACTTAGGAAGAGCTGGTTCCCAACGGAGATAGAGGATCGTACAAGAACGAATTGGAGCCGGAGAGCGATTGCAGCGATATGCTTTGAAGGGGACGAAGTGATGTTGAGATGGCTATAGCGTACAAGAGGAGGCCAAGGTGTAACAGAATTCGATTCAAGCTACTCATAATGAGATTTAAGAACAATAATAATATGTTACATAAAGATATGCCTGCCCATGATCCATATTCTCAAGCTATTTTAGCAGTATGTAGTAATTGCCTTTTCGGTAGGGTCTCGTCAAGACCCAAAGACCCTACTCCAGTCCTGCTTCTTGAAGTATTCCACCGCAGTGCCCAGCTTAGGCGCAGATTCTAGCTAAACTCGGGTCAGTGAATGTCTGAAAATAAGATGGTTGTTGACTTACATGGCGAGGATGTACGACGGTAGGATCATCTTGACCCTCATAACCGAACTCATTAAAGTACCCGAAACAGTCAATCATCTCACCTAGCAACTCATCGGAGATACCGGGAGGTACGGCGCCATCGTCCTTGATGGCCTTTGATGGGATACCTGTGGCCTTTGTGAAAGCGGTTGCGATATCGTTGGCGGAGAGCCACTCTCTGTAGCCGATCAGGTTGTGTCCAGCGGGCTCGTCGAGAATGAGTGCCTTAACGAATGGACCGGAGTCTTCTTCAGGGGCAATATAAGGAAACTTGGTATCGAGGTCAAGGGCTGTATTAAACTGAGCAACACCCTCGGCGTTCTAGATATAAGTTAACTTTATTGGCATGCATACCTTGTATAAGAGATAGGCTTACCTTGATAGGCTGATTGAATGGTAAGAGGACGAAATTACTCAGGAACAATCCAGCTTGGTAGACACTCGTCTTGGCCCAGAGATCAGGGTGAGCTTCTTGTGCATACTCCACCGCACGAGCCTTGCCATCGAAGTGGTATACACGAGTGTATTTTCCTTTAGACCACTTCTCCGAATGAGACAAAGACGAGATAATGAAGCGCTCTAGTGTGGGGATCTTTGCGGCAATGTCAATGACATTCTTCAATTGCTGCTCCTCGTGCTGAGCAGCCCAGTCGTTGAGAGCTTGACCAGGCTTGGTCTTGGATCGATTGGACTCGTTGAAGAGACCCCAAAAGTCGCTGACTGCAAAGATGGCGTGGGCGCCTTCAAAAGCTGACTTGAGAGAAGAAGGGCTGTCGAGGTCAGCTTGAACGACTTCAGCGCCTTTGGAAGACAAGGCCTGGGCCTTTGCGCTGGAGGTGTTGCGGGTGAGGGCGCGGACTTTCCAGCTTGGTTCGGAGAGGAAGACTTCAGCGACGGAGCCTCCTTGGTTGCCAGTTGCACCGAGGATAACGATGAGCTTTGATGAAGACATGTTGGAGGTGGTCAAGTGGGTTGAATTTGGGTTAATAGACTCTTGTTGCGTGTGAAGTTGAAGAGGCCAGTGACTGAGAGATGTTGTTGTAAGTCGAGCAACTGCCTTCTTATATACCCAATCTCAACAACGTAAATACATTTGTGATGATCCATTTGTCAGTGCCTGCTTTATCAGCATTCATAGAATTTCTTGGTGTTGTGATCGATCGATGCCGTTATTGCAGCGAATGCCGCTCCCGGGGGCCCCATAAATGTCCGCTCTGCCGGGTTAAGTGGGAGTGGGTTCGGAGCCGGCGTAATAAACTCAATCTCATTCTCGTATGCATTCGAGAAGGAGAATGACGGAGGAAACTAGCTCCGAATCTTCCAGTTCTTTTTCGCGAGTATGCGATACAATGAGTAAGAGGAGTGTGAATGTGTGAAGTTTTGTGAAGCTGATTAAATGCCGTATTTGCGATCCTGGTGGATAGACTTCAAGAGCTGGTAAAGAACGAGGAGGATTTCTATAAAGCTCTCTGTGATAAGTTTGGGCCGTGGACATGGGTATGCGAAAAGAAGGAGGGAAAGTATATTGTTGAAACAAACAAGGACATGTCGATAGATTTGAAGAAGAATCTTCAAGAGAAGGGCATCTTGAAGGGCGATGAGCACTTGGTTCAAGCTGATGCTAGTTAGTGCCTCTTGATTGGGATTGCTATCATGGCCCCTCATGGGGCGGAAATGGCCAAATGTCCATGGCAATGATTTGTAATTCGGAACTTTTGTTAAAAAAAATAAAATAAAAAATTCCACTATGTAGATCTATTGCAAGGTCTTCGATTTCCAGTGATGGCGTTTTCCTCATCCAAGTGCTGGCTGCATCAACAGGAGCAGACCCTGAGCAGCCTTTGTCCGCTCCAGAACCACTCTCGTAAAATAGAGTGGGAGACCTAGACTTGCTCTATGATAGAGACCTAAACTCCCAAGACGTTATTTTCTTTGAAGCCCTGTTCTTTTACCATCATATGATTTTTGTTGGTTCCATGATTGGCATTTCGGGTACTGTATGAACCGAGTCTCGAGATGGAGCTACTATAACGTTACCTACGGATTATACTCGGGAGGGTTTCATCTTGAGGATTTTCGTATTTACTCCGCATCTTTCTATAACTTATATCATATAGGTTTTATGATATTGTCTCATCACTTTTAATTGAAGCGCGTCATGTCACAGATACGTGCTTAACAGCTGAGTTATAACGTCAACTTCAGGGATCGGGATCCAGACTACTGGTAGCTATGGGAAACTTGCCTCGACATGGGTTTCAGAAAAGAATACTGTTCGCACGTAAAGGATTCAAGACACGGTTTCTTTGACAGAGTTTTATTCAAGTCATTGATGGATGTTTCTAACCAGATTTCCCAGAATGCATAAAGATTAACAATAAAAAAACATTGAAGCCGTGTGTAGTGATATACAGTAGTAAACTCAATTTGCCCAATCCTTTATGCCAATGCACCTTTACTCCGTTAACCAATTTCATTACAATCATTCGTATTGTAAGTTTCAGGGCTCAAGAACGTCTAAATGATCGCCACATAGTGTCGAAAAAGGAATGTATGTCTCGTTCTTGAAGTCTGTCAAGATACCACCTAGTTGATCCACAGACGACCCTGAATCAGGGTATACCGTCTTGTAGATCCACTTGCGTCCGTCAATTAGCTTTTCAGTGATGGGCTCATTCTTCTTAGTGGCTTGGAAGCCAGCCCGAAGCAGGTGAACGGCGTAGGGGTGGAACCAGTACTTCTTAAAGTCGGAGATGAGGCTGCGCTTACTACATGTGGCGTGGTAGAAGCCGAAAATACGATGTGTAGCCACGTTTGTGTCGAGTTGCAGACTGCCGATCCAGTCACGGGCCGACATGGTGGCCAGCTCGGCGGGGAGAGACTTGAAGGTTTTGACAAGAGATTGGTAAACATTGGCCGGCATCTGAATGCTATGAGGCTTGAAGTATTTGCCTTGGTCAAACAGATCGTGAGACATTAGCGCTGTGTTGTCCGAGTTATTGTAGTTGAGCTTTTTCATCCACTTGTGGGAGAAGCATCCCGTCTGCACGAAATCCGACTCGAAATCGATAGCGACGTGGTACTCGGTGATATTCGCTTCGGGAACGGTGGTATTCTCGCCCAAGCTGGCCATCATCGACTCATTCTCAATCTGCTCAGCACGAGAGAGTTCCTGGCGCGCATAGAGTCTGGCGAGATAAATCTGATCCGAAGTCTTGTATTTAAAGTTTGGGTCGAATGTCTCCTCCAAGCTTGCAATACCAGCGTCAATGAACTTGCGCAAATCGCCGACAGGTCCAATGACACTTCCTGAATTGAAGTACTTGGCGTCGCGATATGTGATGTCACCGCCGCCAGTCTTGGGACCATAAACATTACGGGATAGATGCGATGCGGGGATCTTAGTACACTGAGCCTCATTGAGGGCCGGCCAACACATCTTGTCGGCGCCCCAAAATAGGGTTTGCTTCAACCCGCGCCTGTGGGCTTCTTCAACGGTTATGCCAAAACGGTCAGCCAACCGGCGGTCGGCATCGGCAGCTACCTTAAAGTAGCGCTCAATCACAACCTCAACGGGAAGCTGGGCTAGGACATCGTATCCATCGCCAAAGAATACGAGGTCGTCATCGTCGCCGCCGTGGGGAAGTTCGTCGAGGTACTTTTTCATCGAGTACAGTTTAGCTGTGTGGGCAGCGGAAGCGTTGTATTTGCCCTCGCCCTTCCAGCCGACCATATACGGAGCGGGATATCGGTTGACAAGGGCCGAGGTAACGATCGCGCAAAACATGTCATTCGGATTCGAGGCGGGCAGCAGGAAATGCAACTGTGACGTCTTGATCACCTTCTTCTTGGGATTCTTTGGCGCATGGGCCGGCGATGAAGCCCCGGCCGATTTGGTTCCAGAACTTCCAGTCGATAATCCATGTGTTGGTGTCCACTGCGGGAAGTGTCAGTATACGAGGCAGCAAATGAGAGAAGACACGGAACACACGGCATCGGAATAAAGATAATAGGTTTCCAATAGTATGAAAAAGATCAATACGCATACTGCCACCATCGCCGGTCGACGGTATGATGATGATTTTTCCGACATGGCGGCGACGGCCATTTTTCTGTCCAAATGAATGAATGATGCAAGAAACGAAGCGACCCAGATCAGAAGGAGACTTAAAACATTGTGTCAAGTAAGGATCTCCCCAGGTAAATATAGATAAAGATAGGGGCTGCGTGGTAATCTTGACTAGGGAGAGAAAATCGATAGTACACTACATAGTAAGGGGGATGGCGTACAAAACCCCACTCGTCCAATTTCAGATCTTAGCTAAGCTCTAAAATTTGTTGTTTAATGGCCTTGTCAGCGTGCCATAGCGTCCTTAGCACGCCCGTTGGCGTTTTTTTAGCGCACCCGTTACAGGCACAGGGTCTAATTCACGTGATGGTAGTGTCCGAGCCCAAGAGATTCCCCCTAAATAAATAAAAACGAGCCGATTTAAAAAGTGGACGGTGATGACGATGGTTCAATTGATACGAAACTTCAGCCCTGTTTTGACGTTACAGTTACACTCTAATTTATAACCTTGTTTGGTCCCTGCACGGTCGACGCTATATGCCGATCAACAACCCTGAAACGAGATTGTCTATTCCTTCACGTTTCAGATTCTTTCCTTTCCCTCGGCCCCCACATCCCGGCTGATTCATGATACCATCTCTAATAGGTATCCACAGCGGGGTATGTTGCGCTATAAATGCATGATATCCTAGAAGAATTTGGCTGCATTGCTTGGTAGACCTTCGAAGCAGGCTTGAGAGAGAGGGAATTCTTGTTCGATTGCACTTCTTCCAATAGTGAAAAAAAATGTCTCAAGTTTGACGATACAAAAATTGTTGATCATTCCTGCCCTCTGGCCGAGCTACCCGGTAGCCTTGATGCGACGGCCGCTGGAATTCCAGGATAACTGGCTTTGGCGATTGCTGATCACCAGCGGGTGCTGAAGGATATGGCGGTGGAGGAATCGGGTCATTGTGTGATACAGTTTGTGATTGATAATAGTTTGCGCTCTTTTCAGCCGGAGGGTAGTATTGGGTTGGCGGATTTGAGAATGAGTTTCCTGATAGGAAGCTCTTGATGTGGTTCACGACGATCGACATGTTGAAAGTCAAATTGTTTCAAAGTTTATTATTGTGATGATGAAAGGTAATGATGGAACTGAAATACTGAATATAGAGTGACGAATGCAATGGAATGATCTCTTCGAATCATCGTCTTATTAATTGAGAACTGAGACTTTATATAAGACAAAGCCGTTATTTCTGGAGTTGTTGTCTCGACTGATCGCCATCATTGTCTACGTAGTTTCGACGCTAACCGTCGTGGCTTGGCTCGCGCAATATTCCGATTCCGGCTTATCCGCCCCTTCGCCAGTCGCCAGTTCGCCAATGGCGAGAAGCGAGTGAGGCTTATCCATTGATACGCGCATTAAATTGGTGTGCTGCGGAATGCCCACAAGGCTGACACCGTCTGATAGCGTGTAAGACGCGCCGCAATGGTCTCAATCGAGAATGATTACTCAATCAGGAAGCAGTTTCGACTTTAAGAAATGCGATGAGTTTTTCAATAGCCCCGAACGGAGGCCGGGGACTCCGCGGATCACAGAATGGAATTTTGAGTTTTTACACAGTTTGAATAAAAACCACATTAATTGCCTCAAAAATAACGAAACTCAAGATGAAGTCAAGGTTACTTTCGGCAGTTTCAGATATGTTGCATCGGTCGTGATATACTTCAGTCCATCCTAAATAAAAAGTCCAAGAACTTTCTGCGCTTGGTCCCCAATAGCCTCGTTTTATACCTTAACGGGATGATACACAAAGTAGTCAAACTCTGCCGACTTGCCATTCCCATTCAAGTCCGAGCAAGCCATCCCAACAAATGCACCAGTGAAAGAGCCGCCTGAACCACGAGGGCCACAACTACACTCATCTGAAAGCTGGGAAGCGTCCAAGACAGGGCCATACTTCTGGAGCGGCTGTTCATGGATAGAATAGTAGAACTGTAGTTCTGCTACCCGTATACTGAGCGCCAACTTGACTTTGCCTGTTGGTGGAAGACTTATCGGGTCAAGGTGATGAATTTCGAGTGACCCTGTAGGCCAAGATTCTTCCGAGCTCATGATAGACAAGAGTCTCTCACCATCTTCATTAGCTGTAATATGAAGATAGAAAAAGTTGAAGCGACTGTAATAGGCAGTGATACCTGCAAATTCGCGTTCATTTTCAGGCTGGAAGTCGATAACCGTCTCAGCGTCGTATGAGAAATGAGTTTGGCGGCGGGCTACCAAGGCTTGTTCGAACCAAGATCCGATCGCATCACAACCGTGAAGAATCAACTTGCCATTCGTTGAGAAGATTCGATCTGGTTCTGGTGTACGAAGCCACTGGAAGTCGATGGGCAACCCATCTTCGAAGGTGTATCGAATCTCTCGCCAGTAATCTTCCTCATTTCGTGTACCAGGTACATCAACTAGTGTTGAAGGAACTGGTCCATTCTTAACATATAACCAGTCATCGTCTTTCCAGATTGCTTCTTGAATAGCTGTCTCTCGTCCAAGAACACTGCGCCGATTCTCCGTTATCGGTCGACTTAGTAGATGAACCAAATAGGTTCTTCCATCACGAGTTTCGACTAGGTCGCCATGCCCTGCGCGTTGCAGTTCAGCTGATGGAGACTCCCGTGAGGAGAGGATGTACTTGTCCGGATGTAGTTCGTAAGGACCCCAAATACTTCGAGACCGTGCAAGAGTGCAGGAGTGATTGTATGAAGTTCCACCCTCGGCCGTGAGAAGATAATACCAACCGTTTCGCTTATAAATGTGTGGCCCCTCTGTGATGCCAATCTCAGTCCCCTCAAAGATCTTCTTCTGTGGACCGATAAGCTTTCCAGCTTCTAGGTCAAACTCCTGTAGCATAATGCCGCAGAAATGTTCTCTGTTTGGGAAACGGTGGTCTCTTCGCTGATTGACGAACCATTTTCTACCGTCATCGTCATGGAATAGCGAAGGGTCGATTCCTGAAGAATTCGCATGAATAGGATCTGTCCACGGACCATAAATGGACCCAGAAGAAGTAATGTAGTTCCTCAAGTCCCAGAACGTCCCGTCTTTTCTCTTCACATCTGTATATACAAGCCAAAACTTGCTCCCATCGTGCGAGAGACAAGGTGCCCAGATTCCACCACTATCTGGATCTCCTCTCATGTCCAAAAGGCCTTTACGATCCAACGGACGTGTGATGAGTTTCCAGTTTGCAAGGTCTGTTGAGTGGTGAATCTGGACGCCGGGATACCATTCAAATGTCGACGTGGCGATATAATAATCAGTGCCAACTCTGATTATTGAAGGATCTGGGTTGAAACCAGGCAAGATGGGATTACGAACCGTAGGCATGTTGGTGATTATTCAAACTTCTAACTTGGAAGTATTTCAATAGCTCGAAGTGAAGATGACTTTGGCTGATGCAAGAACTTATACTCTGACCCCGCATGCGTTATGGTACCAAGAATTCTGCTTTTCCGGCAGAGCAAGAGGAGACGTGTAGCCCGACGAGTCTGATTTGTTCGTGAGATAAAATATATATGGGTGTAATGCAGATCCATCAGACCACCTCCACCCTCTCGCGGAGTATCGCTCTTATCTCGTGTACGCTAAGAACTATAACTTATAAGATATGTCGCAATAAGCATTATTTTGTGAAATGTATATATTATTGCTCTTCTAAGAAAAGACCGACTAAAGGCCTTGTTTACAACCTCTTTCTTTCTTTCAAAATGAGTTAATGCCATTGTTCGTAATCCTAATTCCCCGCCTTGGTCTGTCGCGGAGTATCGCCTGAAGTTATAAAGGTATAAGCGGGCGGTCTTAATAAAAAGAACCCGAAAACGATGACAACCGCAAGAGAAGCGAATGAGTCCGGTAGGGTGCGCCCATTTGAACGTTGTGTACGTTCCGTTCTATCTGTAACTTATTTTTAACCAAGATTGCTATGTTCACATTTATCTAGACATTTCGTCAGAGACAACGAATCAGTTTCGTCACATCTATCCAGGATCTTTTCACAGCATTAACCTTAGTAACGGGAAACCAATTTGAAAGCGATAGGGACTGCGATGTTGTGATATGTAGAAATGAAATATCCAATACGTTGAGACGCACGATAGAATGTCGCGGATGCTTTTCGGCCTATGAATTAGCCACAGATCGGGACGGCTCGCCAAGTGAATGATTGCGTCTAGGACTTTCACCTTGGCCATGAGTGCTTTTACCAATCAGATCCTTTAAACTAAGAATTGAAGGTAATTCAAAGACATTCTATTCCTTTTCTGTGCAGTGGCTGGGATAATATTGCGTGGAGAATCATCGCGTTCGCCCTCGGCTGTCATTGTGGTAGCCAATAGTCATTTTGCATAGCCACTGTGATAATGCGGCTATTTATGCAACCCATGTTCTCAAGGCTGACCCCCTTCATATTTCTCCTCCACTGCTCCCATTGTCGCAAAATCTCATATCTTTCGAAATGTATCTTATAAACATTTCAACCTTACAGCTCGAAGAGTTCTATAGCAGTGTTCCCAAGTATGCAATATTATCGCATACATGGGGTCAAGCTAGTGAGGAGGTCCTCTTTCAAGAGATGCGCACCAACTCACCCGCAGTAAAACTTAAAAAGGGTTATAAGAAAATTGAATTATGTGCCAGACAAGCTCAAAAAGACGGCCTCGAGTATTGCTGGGTAGATACCTGCTGCATCGACAAATCCAGCAGCGCAGAACTTTCAGAAGCCATCAACTCAATGTTCTCCTGGTATCGAAACTCGGCCGTCTGTTACATATTTCTAGAAGACGTGACACTTGAAGCAGGATCAGGCCAAATAGGTGAGCCTTTCGGAGAAGCGCGCTGGTTCGAACGTGGCTGGACGTTACAAGAGCTTTTGGCTCCTAAAGTCCGTCAATTTTTCGATACCAACTGGACCATGATCGGAGAGATATCAAAGAATAGTTACAGAGAACGCTTAGTCAACGGTTTCTTTCGCAGGGATATGACTGCAGAAGAAGACGGGGACCCTCAAGAGCTAGAGCGGACGAGTCTTGCTGGTCAAGTTGCTCAGATCACCGGAATTCCCAGAAAAGCTCTCTATATCGGCGATCTCGGCTCTTTCTCAGCAGCTACGAGAATGTCGTGGGCTGCAAGACGGGAAACAACTAGGGTCGAAGACCAAGCGTACTGCCTGTTAGGTATTTTCGATGTTCAGATGCCACTTCTGTACGGCGAAGGGAAGAACGCTTTCATACGACTCCAAGAAGAGATTATCAAGAAACAACCAGACCACACCCTCTTCGCATGGCGTTCGGAGCCAAGTTCTCCAGCTCCCACATTTAGCGGCCTTCTTGCTCCGTCACCGAGAAACTTCTACAGCGATCACTGCCGTGGTATATTACTAAAGCAAGTTGACATACCATATGAGATGACAAACAAGGGCTTGCACCTCCAAGTTCGTCTCGTTGAGCATGATCCAGGATCCGACGAGTTCTACGCTATCCTTGACATTAGTCACCAGTCGAACCCCAGAAAGAATATATGGTACGGAATCAAACTTGGACGACTCGATAATTGTGGCCAGTACGCTCGAATAAACACTGGCGAGCCGTTGGTCCGTGAGGTTGAGACCACGCGTACACTCTCATTAAAGCCGACTCATATCTATGTCCAGCATTCCATCCGGCATAACTCACCACTATACGGAAGAGATCGACCATCTACAGTTGTTCTTGGCTGCGCCATGGAGACTATGTCATTGACAATCATCGAAGCATCAGGATCCAAGAGTTGGGATTCGGATTCATTTACATTCCTCCCTCCCAAAGATGGCCTCTTTTATGCTAGACTTGCATTTCAAAGCAAAACGAACCTAAAAAGCTTGTCTCCCTTGACGATTGGATGGATAGTCAGGAAGGATGAGATAGAAGGTATCAAGTCACATCTTGCTATCCTCAAGGAGAGGAATGATTTATATCGGCCTAATACTCTTTGGGAGAATGGTATCAGATCGGGCATGGTCAAGATTTATCCTCAATGGACTTTTCATATCCGAGATGGAGAGATGGTGGCTATGATAGCCCTTCATGATCAGATTATCCCCAAAGACTAAAGTCAGGGAACCATTTTCATGACCATATCAAGAACTTGGTAGAAATTTTATAGAAACCATGCAGTGAAAATTATAAATCAGTCGTCCTACTTCTGAGCTAGGAGAACCCATGTCTCAAACTTGATTCCTCCATGAGTTTCAACTTCCTTCTTGAGTACCTCATCAATAGCCTCTGGCCACCTATTCTCCTCCTCGTCAGTATACCCAGCACGAGCAGGACGCATCAAGTCTCCCAACATAAACTTCTTCAGTCCATCATCCAGTTCAGGTCCACTGACATGAATACTACCCTCCAAAAGCTTGAACTCGGAAGAGTCAAATCCAGCTTCAACTGTGGTTTTCTCCAAGACACCAGGTTCAAAGAACTCAGGATGGGGAATTTTCAAGGGTGGAAGATCCGGTCTGATGATAGCTTGAGCAGCGTGGATGAGTTCGCCCACACCAAAACGCTTCCAGCATGAGATGAAGGCGAGGCCACCGGGCTTGAGCGTGCGGTAGATTTCTTTCACACCCTTGACGGGCTCAGCAAAGGTGTAAACACTGAAGTTGAGGATACTGTGCGTGAAGTGCTCATCAGGGATTCCCTCCAAGTTTTGAGAATCCAGTATCTTTGCCTCGATCTGCGGCCAAGCAGTGAAAGAATCTTTGGCAGCCTGGACCATAGGAGGAACATTATCCGTCACCAGAATCTTAGGCACCTCATCAACTGGGAGCTTATCCACTATGACTGAAGTGGCGATCCCTGGACCGGCGGCATTGTCATGGACCACGGAGTCTTTGGTGATAGGCTTGTTTGCTTGTATATCAACAAAGGCTAAGTCAAAGACACGATATGTGCTTTTCCCTGTTTGTTGTAGATAATTTGCCGCAAAGGCTGAGAAGAATGAGGAAGAGGGAAGGTCTTTACTTTGAGATGTTTCCATCTTGGAAACTTTTGTCCGTTCAGATTTCAAGTGATGTGACTGAGGTTACCGCGACGTAAGCTGACAATGGAAGTCTTTTATATACCAAAAATGGTTCGTGGCTTATTAACGTGCTACTTTGGTGAGACTGCGTGTGCGTTACTTGGCAGGATCATGACGGCAGATGAAATAAGCACTAGGCTTCCTTCGCCAGTCGAGTTGACTGGTCTGAAAAGAAGTAAGCCTTGATGGATGATGAGACTTTCTTTAGTAGGAAAGGTCTTGATGATGTGTATATAAAGCGAGTGAGCCAATCTTGACAATTTGCACAGCATTAAAGTACCAATCAATTTGTTTGATTATATGAGCTGAATTTCTAACATGCCTGAGCGAATCTATTAAAATATTATATCTATCTCACCCAGCGAGCCAGAATAAAAGTTCCCAGTGAAGTGTTCAGGCCCTTCAGCCCCCTGTACCGAGTCCTGCTCAGGGCTTATGATAAAATTATCATTGAAAAGCGACGTCCCATCATTTGATATAAACTCCCCCAAAGAATGAAGATCCTTCCATGAGAAGCTATTGAAGGGATCAGAGTTAAGATGCGCTTCACTGGATTCAGCTTGTGACTGTAAAGCTCCGTGGGTGGTCAGGGCTAAAGAGTCAGAAGGTCCTTCAACCTCAGGGTTTCGCGATCTTGACTTCCCCAGCATCTTCAGCCAGAGAAGTCTGAGAGATCGAGCATAGCGCTGACCGAGACCCTGCTGGTTATTTGAGGTTCTCTGTAGACGAGAAATAGTTTCGTAAATGGCACGGCGTACACCTCGCGCCTCTGATGGTTTGATAGCCCCAGCAAAGATGGCCTATGATAAGTCGCTGTTAGCTCTTGGTTAGGAACCATTTGTTCTGCAGTATATTACCTTGAATAGAAATACCGCGGCATATATGACATAAAGATAAAACTTGAGCGGCATATACTTGAAAGCTTCAGTGGGATCTATAAAGCTGTTTAGCGTGCATAAGATAGAATTCGCTGCGTCGATAGACTCGTAAATGAATCTTGCATCTGGGGCAGCGGCAAGTTCCGAGAACAAAGGGCCCGATGGTCTCTTTTTAGACCGCCTAACAATGCGATTGAGGTTTGCTTGAAAAGCAAATGCATTGATATACAGTCGAAGAAAATCATATGATAGCATAAGCGATGCTTTGACGCGGGGGATGAAGCTGAGGCCGCCCCAGGAGAGCTTCCATCTGCGGAGGACGGAGGAGAAATCATCCTATAGAATCAGCTTTTAACGCATATCGAGACGGCTGGATGATAAGTCTTACAATGTAGCGCACGTACTCTCCTCCTATATATAACTGCTCTCTATGACTTGTTGACGAGTATAGAATATCATGGGCGTTACTAAACAACTGAGTGATCTCAAGGTGTGCTTGGAAGAGTAAAGCTAAGTTATCGTTGCCTAGCTTCTGAGTTTGGAGATAAGGAAAATCGGCAGCTCGAAGGTTTACGGATGGGCCTGGGCCTCGAGACCAGAATCCTTTCCCGAGACGAATTGAAACTTGACGATCGCTCATATAGCAAGCTACTCTCACATCAGTTTACACATTCAAGAAATAGTAATGAGGAGTTGCTTACCAGCCCATGCTATTCTCTTTCTACTGAGGTTATCGGCGGCACCTTCAACTCTCTGCACAAGCCCAGTCTGTTCAAGGTTCTGAAGGTACGCAAGACGGATAGCCACGCCAACCAGCATCCACGATCCCTGGTCTTCCTTACCACAACCTATCATCAGGTTTTCTTCAAGTGGCTGAGGTGCCCATTCAGCAAGTATCAACAACGCCTCAACGGCGCCAACGGTTGTTGACCCGGTGTATATCAGTTTGGATATTTGAGTCTCCATGTGTCTGGCACAGGCGTTATGGGCTCTAGACCAGGAGGGATCATCTTTTGTGGCGACGGTGAGGATGGCTGTTATGAGGTAGGGCTCGTGCTCGATGAGTTCAAGTATACGGCTAGAGTCGAAGGCAGCGCTGTATGCGACGGGGAAGAAGATGTGGAAGTTGTCATGGTAGCTTGTTCAAGGTTAGCTATGTATTAGACATCTGTGTGGTATACACTCACTGCTCAATTAGAAAGGCTGCTTCTGAAAGTGTCAATGCTCTAGAAGATATAGGCGGATAGTCACAAACACCCTGAGATGTGTTTGCCATCCTTGTAGAGTTTTCGGCATCGCCTTCTGCGCCTTGTGTTTGAGCATGTCCCTCAGGTTCCATATCGGCCACATGAGCCAACAGGTCCAAAGCATCAGAGGGATTCAAAAGATCCGACGATGTGAAGTGACCCTTGAGTCGCACTGCATCGCCCGTAGGCTCTTCATCATCCTCTGATTGCTGATCTAGAGGTGATCCGAGGTTTGATGACAGCCATTCACTATGTTGGTCTGGTTCACGGGGTTCTTGAGCTGGCACCAGATTCATTCGGTTGGTTGGTCTGGCTGGAGATGGTTGATGAGAATCATTTGCTGATCGAGAATAACCAAGACGCTGGCCTTTGATACGACGGCCACCTCGTCGAGATGTGGCGAGGATGCATTCTTGGTTCTTTTCGATACATCGCCGACATGGAGGGTCTCCAGGCACGCCACTGGAATCACTTGGAAAAAGTCAATGAATTTCTTAGTTAGTGTAGTCAATTGCCATGACTTACAGATCGCATCGGGTCTTGCGAGATCTGCAGCTCACGCAAGCTCTCGAAGCCCTCTTCTCGGTTTCTGCTCCCGTCGGTGGTGTCATTTTGTGCTGAGAAGTCAAACACCGAGAGGGGAGGGGAACGCGGCATTTGAATATAATAATGGGGATCTTGGTTAACTAATCATACGACGACATTCGGTTTATGGAGCCTAGGACGACATGGTTGGGGTTAAGCTTTGAGCTATGGACAAGTACCGATGTCACAGGACTTGAAGATACTAAGCTAGGACGGAATATTCCGCGACAGAAAATGACTAGGGGGTCTAGATTCTAGAAAGTGACATGGAAGCTGAGAGCTATTGGTGATTACATTAGAGCTGTAAACCCTGGTGTTCAATCGCCTCATAGTACAGGGAAACTTCCCCGAGGGAATGGATCGGCTAATGTGATCTCTGAACTGTGCCCCTTACACCAAGTTCGAACTACTAATCGCTTGATGTTTGGAAAGGGATCGTAAATAAGCGAAGAACAAGATGCAGGTGAATGCTTTTGATTTTTGAACTATATGAAATCGGCATCTGAGAAATGTCTATATAGCTACTTGTACACTTAATTCAGTGCTCTTGGCTCTTTATGCAACTGTATGTAAAGACAAAGAGCTATCCAGACTACTTCAGGCCACCACTCAGAAGAATATCCTGCCCAGTCATGTAACCATTTCTAGCCAACCTGGTAGACCAATTAGAATGGTGCAAGTCGTTAACATACGAAATGACTTACATGATTATCGCCTCACAAACCTCATTGGGCGAGCCTAGACGATGAACTGGAATAGAGGCAGCAATGGCAAGGCCAGGATCTGTCCTTTTCAGTTCTTCCAGATCACATACCTTTTCCCAGGTTCTGCAAGCGTTATTAGCTGCTGAGTCAAAATATCGAGAAAATCTAATGTCTCACGTTGAAATGGGCGGAGGAATCATGCCCGTAGAGCCAATCATGGCTGGCGAGACCTATCCAACTGTTAGCTTTCTTTTATCAAGGTCGTTAGACAGCTCGAAAAAACTTACAATGTTCACCGTAACGCCTTCAGGCGCCAACAAAGTGGCCAAGTTCTGACCCATTGAGCTGTGTAACCTATTAGCCAAGCCATCACGTCAAAGCCCTCCTCAACTTACGTCAAAGCACCCTTGGAAGCAGCATAATGACATCCATTCAAACCACTTCCACGCGCAGCTATACTTCCAACCAGTACAACTCGCCCCCAACCTTGCTGTCTCATACCAGCAAGACAAGCCTTTGTGACGACAAACTGGCTTCGGCTATTGATCTCCATCATCTCATCCCAATCATCTTCTCCGATCTCCGCCACATCACGGATTCGTCGTCCCAAGCCTGCATTTGCCACTAATATGGATACCGCTTTATGCTTAGAGGCTATAGCCTCTTGGCTCAACAGGTTCGAGACCAAAGCTCTTGTTGACTCTCTTTGCGAAAGATCTGCATGCACAGGCACAAACAACTGAGACGGGTATGTCTTGCTTAGTTCCTGTGCAAGTTTGTCTGCCTTTTCTTTGCTAGAAGAATAATGCAGACCAACATCACAGCCTTCAGCAGCAAAGGCTCTTGCAACAGCGGAACCTATTCCGCCACTACAATCGTTAGTCTGGCTGACAATACACCTCCAACAACAAATACCAACTCACCTTGAACCCGTCACCAAAGCCAATCGGCCTTTGAGGTTATTATCTATCGTCTGCAATCGAAGCGTCATCCTTGTACAACTTTGCATAAACAAATTTACTCAACTCACCATCATTGACTTTGCTTTACTTCTCATCTTATAAAGGGTGAGGCTAACCTAGTAAACTTAGCTCTGCCGCTATTCCGAGGCCCTTGCCATCGGCGACCTTTTTCTTTTTCAAACGCCGACGGCAATTGAATTAGCTCTGATGGATCCTGGAGAAAGCGTACCCTTCCCCGCAAACATGGGGTCCCCATGGAGTAGAGTCGTATTAAGCTTGGAATGTGGGCTGGTCTTTATTAACCCAGCTTCCGTCTCTGTTTTTGAATTTTCGTTCTCCACGGTACAAGGCAATATCACACTTTGCTTGTTTGTTTGTTACAGATTCAATTGTTCATTATGGAGTTGCAGGGCCAGAGTCTCATCTTGACCGTCAGTGTCTTGACGTCGTTGGGTTTTATGCTCATAGGTTACGACAATGGCCTCATGGCAGTGATCGGAATGGTCTGGTCTGGTCTGGTCTG